>JACXSJ010001684.1:18984-21484 GCA_014851325.1 Pentalonia nigronervosa | reverse complement strand
AGTACATATATATATATATATATTATACATATGGCTAGTGCAGTGCAACCCCCGAGGAAAACCCTTTTCGTTTCCGTATATACTATTTTAATATCTATACACGCGCACTTGTAAAGCGCGGACAATAAGAACAAATTGTGTGCGTTTTTGTTGTAAGCGAGAAAACGTGCGTAATTACATCATTACCTATTGCATTTGTATATATGTATTATATATTGCAGGGCGGTCCTGCTCTTGAGCTATGTTTTCTCATTTGACTAACAATGCAGGAAAATGGTAAAACGCCTATTATACATATAATATCACCTAGATTTTGTAACTGGGAACATATCTTCCAGATAATCTATTATACAAGGTATATACCGCACTTTGTAGGTATCATCTGGTATGTGTTGTATAATGATTATAATATATAAATAATAATATGCTCGTTGGCCATGCAATAACATATACCTACATGCACAGGGCTTGCATTTGAAATCAAAATTTCGTTTTAGGTTATTTACAATCTAAACGTTATACAAATTTTGCGTTTTATCGTTAAAAATAATATCTAATGCGAAGAATGGCCCGGATACGGGATATAATGAATTCTTGGATCGATCGTTAAATCACGCGGAATAAATATTTTTACGAAACCAACATTATAACTTTTAAATACATAGATTTTAAATTATTTCGTTTTGCGTTATTTTTTGTTTAATGATTATCATACATTTTGTTAATCGTTATGTTTTATTTTTTGATTATTTTTGTTTGCCGTTTTCCGTTTTAATTACGTTTACAAATGTCATATATATATATATACATATATAACGTTACCATAAACGTTTGTGAGCCCCGCATAATGGGCCTATTACACACACACTCTCTCACTGTATTGACGTGTACGGTCTATATCGCCTATACCTGTAAAGTATTTTTTGATATTTTTAGCTCTCGCAACACTACACACGGGCGAGTTTATCTATATATGATTATTATAACAATGCGCATAACAGTATTGTCGATTGTTACAGGTATTCGTGTGTGTACCTGTTCATTATAATATCATAAATCGGTTTCGCATCGGCGGCGGCGGCGTGGCGACCGCACGCGCGGGCTCGCCCAGTCATCGACGGACGATTTGTCACCCGACCGCGCGTAGGTGCGTTTAAATATGTGTATGCGGGATACCCGTCGCACGTCGCGGTCCCCCGAGATATTATTGTGAGTACAACTCGCGACTTGATGGATTGCCGTCCGGGGACGTATCGTTTTGACGTCGATAATATTACGTATATTTATACAATATTATAATATAATAATGTGCCCGTTCATCGGCACGTAAGTACGGATCGTCGTCGTCGTATATTATTATTATTTTAGATCGCAGCACACACACGCACTTCCCATTTCGGGTAGTACCATGCCCGCGTGCATACGTGTGAGCCGTTGCGCACCCGCGACCACGTCGGTTTACGCCGCGCGTTTGTTTCTCCGACCATCGTATACCGCTCTGTACATTTTACAATGACGTTATAATATACAGGTAGGCAATGGGTGCCTACTACTGCACCGTCAATGCGCATCAATCGATCGATAATCGCGTCAAAAACTACGATACGGCTACTTCGAACGCTATATGTGTATAATATTATGTACACGTTACGTGCCCATCGTGTGCGCTGCACCGTGCAGGTTTCGGGTCCTGGTATATATACATCATACGCACGTAATATATCAACTAAACATACGAGGTAGCGGCAGGAGAGATACGCGACGGCGGCGGCGGCGGCGGCAGACACTAATCGCTCGGGCCGGGGATCGATTAGGTACAGATAACGTGCGCGTGATTTATTATCCGCGTGTGCACGCCGCCGCCGTTGTTTAGGTACGTATATATATTATTATTATTATTATTATTACTATTATAATATTATTGTGTACGGCGGTCGGGTGTCCAGAAACGAAATCATTCAAACGCGCGCGCACAACGAATAGTATGTTATAAATATGAATAAATAGGTACGTGTTTATATTATAATAAATATTACGGCGAAGGGGAGTCGCCGATGTGTATACAGATAGACGCGCGCGTATATAATATACATCTCGGTGCGGAAAACAATGACATTTCAATTTGTACGCGTGGTATACGCGCGGATGAACGACGGGTGAATCCGATTCATAAATTAGGATTAAAACCGGTGGCGGCGGCGGCGGCGGGTCACCGGGCACCGTCGACCCCCACCCCTCCCCCTTGCGTAAGTCGTTGTTTTTATATATTACTATCGCCCGACGGTTGGGCTGTATCTATTGTAATAATAATAATATATACACATTATATAATACGTACGTATGTATATACTATACGCGCATGATATTACAGATATGTATTATTATATATTTTTTTATTTTACCGATCAGGTACGGCCAGGATTTTTGGTCAGGATTACACGGTTCACACATGCACACACACACACACACACACACACACACACACACACACACACACACA
>JACXSJ010001684.1:0-18884 GCA_014851325.1 Pentalonia nigronervosa | reverse complement strand
GTCGAGAAACATCACTATAGGAAGAGCAACAAATTTGATCGTCACATATATATATTTTATATACATACCTGTATATGCCTACTTGGCAGTTGTATTATGCATTACAACGTGTACGTGCCAGCAACGGTATAGCGCGTATAGGTAAATACATATATAATATTTTATACTTATATAATATATTATATACAATATACATTTAAGGTTTATACCACGAAACGTTTTTTTAGCTCTGCCGCAGTGCTTCCGCGCGAGTTGCTATATGATTAGATATTGTGTGCCAGCAAACTACTGCAGAATACCGCGGACACCTGCAGTTTTAGAAAGGAGCGGCATTCGCACAATTGTTTTTTTCGGTTTCCTAGGTGCATATTTGTCTATACTTTGGATAATATAAATACAAAAAACACTATGTTGAGAGGTAATTTAGCCTACGTAATTATAACACCGATGAGAAATGAAAATCACGCGTCTGAATGGTAAATTAAAATAACTTTATCATATAAACGCAAATGAGATTAATACAATTGGAAACAATTTTAATTATTTCAGGACTCTGTTTAATATGTTAAACAGTGTACATATAGGATAATTGTTTCCGAAAATAGAAAAATCGTTGCGTACACGAAATACTGGACTACTGATGGTTGGCATTGTAGGTATGAATAATAATTCATTATGTAATTATACATAATAATATATTGTTGCATTTGACAATTCATTTAAATAATTAAGTATATATTAAAATAATTATAAAGTTAATAAAAAATGTAGAAATATAATAATGGTTATACATTTATTTATGGAATAAATAATCATTGATTTCAGTATCCGTGCGTCTATAATAATTAACTTTTGTACGATTTTTTGAATCATTTTTTCCAAATACCATCCCCCCCCTCCCTTTGCATACGGCTATGAGGCATAGTGTAGACATGCAGTATATAATATACATGGTGTATGTGCAATAGGTACATCGTTTACTATATACAGTACATGATGTAGGCCAGCGGTTCTCAAACCTTTTTTTTCGCATACCATTCGTGTGTATTATTAATTTGTCCCGTACCACCACTTATGACTAAAAATAGAACTATTCAAAATTGTGATATATTTCTTTCAAATAATAAGAAAATACTAGTAAAATACTACATACAATATAATTATTTCTTATTTATTAGTAAAAATATATTAGATTTTCAAGTTAAATAATATGTATTAATAAACAAATGATATAAATAGCAAATAAATAATTATTTTCAATGAGAATCATGGATTTGTAAATTTAACATCGGTGATGAAATATCTGGTTCAGTGATATTTAATTTAAATTTAGATCGACATCAAGTTTATTTTGAAATTTGTTTTTTACTTACGCGCATTGAAGAAAAACCAATTACACAAAGATAAGCAGTTGTAAATGGTATTAAAAATAACAACGCTTTTGGATGTTTGTTTTTAATTTTTATCCAAAACATCCTACTTTAGTGAAATCCATTTTCTAACTTTCATCACATGATAATTCTATTAAAGTTTTATTTTCGTTTTTAGTCGAGGATGTAGGAATTGTACGTCACACGCATTGTAAAGAACAATGTTGTTATAAGTAATATTATTTTAAATTTATTTGTATTTATCCCTTAACTGTTTCAAACAAACACAATAAAAAATATTTATTTATTTTTTCTCTGTTCTACCACCATATAGTTTTCCACGTACCACTAGTGGTACGCGTACTATAGTTTGAGAACCGCTGATATAAGCCGTTTGGGTCAGATGTACTTGGCTAGCAGTGCCGTTCTGCATATAATATTTGACACCTCGTGCAGATATCTAAATATCAAAAGTACAGAAAAGTACGGTCAGATTTGCTCGTCCATCAAAGAAATCTAATCCCACTCGAGAGTACACACACATATACTCAAACATTGAATAGTAAAATAATTAAAGGTTTTTTTTCTTATCGATTATTATAGCCGCAGCGTCGAAGCCGTACAATCACGCTGGGCAATTTCCACAGAGCGGTCACCTCGCACGCGGCAGTAGGTATATAATATAATAATACAGTTCATATATACATACAAAATGTGGTCGTGGGGCTTCTTCAGTTGTATGTGTACATCGTAAATGTTATATGCATTGAATTGCAGGAGAAACGATAGCGAATGGTGCTATAATACGGTCTATATATATATATATGTGTGTATATAATATTTCTCCTATTATGAAATTACAAATCTTAAAACGAAACGTTGACCACTCAAAACACCTTTACGAATGTAAAAAAATATAATATGTGCATGCTGACATCACGACGACAATAAAGGCTTGGAATAAAATCAAAACCTACTGCGATTTGAAAAGATTTTCGAGCTGAAGTATAATTACAATCATATACCTAATATATACGTAATGTACATTGTACATATTATTATTGTGTGGGCACCAGCATGGCATTGTCAAAGGAATATCTTTTGAATTTTGAACTCTTATCACATTCGCTAAATTACACTAATAAAAATATAAATGTATACTGCACGAAAAAACTGTTTTTACTTATAGGCTTTAATAATATTCATATAGTCTGCAGTGGTAAATTAGGTTTTCTCTGCCTATAGGCACTTTCCAATTCACCGTCTCTTCAACCCCATCCTTCCTAAAACTATACGTAAAATATATTTGAATATGCATACAATTTGCTATATTATATTCCATTAAAATAGATGCATTATTGATGATTTAATTAATATTATTTACTTAAAATATTGATCTAATCAAAAATACATTTTGTAATTTTATAGAAAATATGAGTAGATGACACAATTTGCTTCTTCTAAAATGACGCCTCTCTAATCCCGTGCCTAAATACGACTCTACATGCATATATGCATTTAAATGATTCAACGAACGATTTGTTAACTGAACGACCGACAATATAATGTGGTATAATATTAATAGATGGTAAATATATTTTAAGGAGAAAAAAATGCAAATATTATTGCCACAATAAAAACCTGCAGCGGATAATCTACTTAACCAAAACCGCATTGTGTACATAATATATCTATATATATATATATATTGTAAATATAATATATTGTAAACAATATACAATATACATATTATAGCTATATAAACAAACCAAAAAATCGGAGTTTAAACTTTTAAGCAGACAGTCGGCCGTATTGTATTTGACAAAATTGTAGTTGAAGCCGTATATGCTTTTATACGCGTATATAAAAGGGAAAATGTGACTGACTGACTGATCTATCAACAATGCACACCTCAAACAGATAGGACTAAAATTTGACATAGAGATAGCTATTATGACGTAGATATCCTTTAAGAAAGAGTTTTTGAGAATACAATCCCTAAAAGTGCAAAATAGGGGATTGAAATTTGTAAGAAACCGAGTAATCTAAACCGGACAATGCTGGGTAATACAGCTAGTTTATTATATTACTTAATAATAATTATAATATCGTTTGACTCGTGACGTGAATTTATGGTCCACATATATGCATAGTTATGTTGCAGAGTAATGCAATGAATATCGACTTAGAGTACTTAGACCATCGTTCAGAAAGTAAGTACATATAATTGCTAAGTTCAGTGGTTTAAAATGAAACTAAATGATCTTAGAAAGTGGAGGATGTCAAATCCATATGTGTTGTCTCTGTCTTTAAAACATTCGACATTAAGCAACAATTTACGTTCTTAATAATCCATTTTACTCTGATATTTTTAAAATTAGGGCGAGTTGACTTTTTATACAATTTAAAGGTAATATTTATTATCTAGGGCAGTGGTTCTCGACCTTTTTGTGTTTACGGCACATTTTTCTATAACAAAACATTTTAAATGATTATTATAGTAATATAGTAGGCATATACAAAATTATAACGTTAATTTAAGAACTAAAATTTTTTTTTTTAAAAATACGAGTGTTTCAAGACTGTTGCAATACTTCAGATGAGAACCACTAACAGAACCACGTAACCTATCTACGAAAAAAATTATGAGCATTTTATATAACTGTAAATTTGTTGTACACTTGAAAATGCATATCTTGATTTGAAATTAAAATATCAATAAAAGCCTCCGAGATGTCTTAGATAATAATCTTACCATTAAATTGTATAAAAGGTCAATTTACTCAAATTTTAAAAATAACGAAGTAAAATGGAAATTATAATTTATAGGTATAATCACTTTGCTGTACAGTAGGTTCTGAGTGTGAAGTATACCTCGTCATTAAGTAAGTCACTATAATGCATACGAGTTAAATTTGAATTCAATGATAAATCATTACAAATACGAAAAACGATTCTGAGCAATACACTATACTATAATTACTATAAGTACTTATATTTCACTATATGTTTTTTTATATTGTAATTAAAATAATTTATTTTATTATTAGTACAAAAGTAGTATATATTAGTGGTTGATTTGATTTTTGTTCGAAAACATTGCATTTATTATATTTTTAATATTTAATTATTATAATAATATATATTTATATAATTTATTATTGTTATTAATTTTTGAATTGGCATGACTAGGTTTGTGGTATAAATAGGCAATAGCTTAAAATTAATCTAAATGTTTTGAAAATGTCGTTGTGTATAGTTTAAAATATAATAATAAAAATATAATAATAATAAAAAAATCAAATATTTCAAATGTTTATAAATATTATATATATTTACTTAGCTTGAATAGAATCAAAATATTTATAAAAAGTATGTAGGTACCATATATAAAAAATGATAATATATTAACATTTTGTGAAAATTTCAAGTACCTATCTACGATTATTCGTTTTTGAGTTGCAATAAAATAGGAAAATCAATTTTGTCAAAAATTAGTTAAATCCTGTTTTTTGAAATTTTTGTTTTGTTTTTTGTTACGCAAAGTCCGTCGATATTTGGACTGAGAAGTAATTAGATACATTTATAACGCATGCAAATGTAATTTTACATAATATAGTGAAAATATGTACTTGCCTTTGTTGCGAGTTGGTGCCGTTAAACATGACAATTGATGGGCGTATAATTTATGTATGTATATAATATTGTTATAAGTATTATAAATTTTACAATATAATTGATGTAAAGTAGTAAAGAGGATTCTCCATCCTGAAGCACAACAACCACTTAAAAGAATTCGGCGCCTTTTCGTTGTCTGAAAAAAACAAAAATCCTTTACAATTTTATTTTCGATTCTTATCGGAGTATTCAATATATTGATTTTGCAATAAGCATATTTTAGAAATTAGATTTAGTTGTTCTTTGATAATATATGTAGAATTTATGTATTTGAAACTTTTTGCCATTTCGTATATTGTTTTCTATTCACACATTTTTAGAAAAATGTGGACAATTTTAAACTATTTATATCAAGAACATATAACATAATTCATACCATTCTACATGATCGTCCATTGATATTAACTTACAAGTTTTTAACGATTTTATTTGATTTAATAGTATATAAAAACTAATAATTTAAAATATGCGATAATTTTGTTAACAATTCTAGTTATAACTACCAGCTATATAACTAATAAAAAAGCTTTTTTCACATAATTTTTAAAGTTTGTGTGTTTACATATATTCTTAGTAATAAATACCGACACGTACAGTTCAGATCTGGTTCAGAATCGTTTTTAGTATTCAATGATTTATCTCTAAATTCAAATTTAACTCATCCATAAGTTATCAATCTGAAGATACGTCTTAGTTGAAAAAAAATTGACCGTCATATAATGAACTCTTTTATTTCAGCACAAGCTTGAATTTAAAATGAGAACCACAATGTAATTTAATTTTATGTTTGTGATCTTGTAATACTTTTCGTATCAATAAACTATCTATCTATCCATATTCGAGGTAATACTTAAAGCCTACAATAAAGCAGAGCTACATCCCCAATTTTTAAACTTTATGTCATAATATATAATATGTGAATAATTGTAATCGTATAAAGCGGGTGTTTATCGCCTATCCCAGAGAGACACCCCTTGGCATTTATCATTACAACACTCGTCGGCCTATATCACAGTATATAACAATTTAATAATACACAGTATCATACAAATATATACGCATTTTATTATATACAAATAAATGCCATAATATGATAGTGTAAATTAGTTTTCTTAACATTATATTTTTTTATATTTAAGTGATGGTAATTTATTGTTGTGTATCTACTGTATATTAGAAACAATATACCTATTATTATCACTAACACTATTCTGTGTATGATAAATAATAAAATATGCGATTTAATAACCGATTTAGATACTACTGCACTGCACATTGCACTTATATTTATGTATATTGATTTATCATAGGTACGTAATGCGTACGAGTGTATGACACATATTACAGTATCTATATATATATTACATAAAGTTACATTTACATCGTACATATTAGTATATGTGACGTAGTTACCTATATATATTACATATGACTGTAACATAATATGCCCATATCATCGTCGTTGTAAAAATCTTGTCGTAAACAAATATAAAATGTGTATACAACGTAAAAATGTTGGTATTATCAATTATCAGAAGAGTAGGTGTATGTGAGATGTGGTAAAATTAATGTTTATCCAAAAGTTGAAAAGCGTGCTGCAGATATCAATATCTATCGTATAGTATAAGTAATAAGTATAGATATTACATTTTTACGATAAATACAAATTTCAACTGTAACGATTTCAACACCTGTGGCGTAATAAAATACTGGCAGTTAAAAGCATCATATTAAACTCAATGTCAAGGAAAAAGTCCTTCCTCTAAATAACTATCATACCTAACCAGGGCTTGCAAACGTTAAAACAACGTTATGATTAAAATTTATAACGTTATATTAAATGGCATTAACTGATTGAAATTTATAAACGTAATTAAAACGGAAAACGGTAAACAAAAATAATAAAATACCACAAAATAGAATACAACGACTAATAAAATATATAATAATCATTAAACAACACATAACGCAAAACGTGATTTATAGAATATCATTAAACCAAAAAATAACGCAAAACTAAATAATTTAAAATCCATTTACTTAGAAGTTATAAATATTGGCTTCATAGAAATATTTATTTCACGTGATTTACTAATCAATCTTAGCGATCACTCCAAGAATTTATTAAATTCCGTATCCGGACCATTCTCCACATTATATATAATTTTTAACGATAAATGATAAACAGTAAACGCAAAAGCTGTAAACGTTTTAATCCTAAATAACGATAAACGCAAAAATTTGGATCGTTTGGATTGTAAATAACGTAAAACAAAATTTTGATTTTAAATGCAAGCCCTGGACTCAACACATACTACAATCAATCTATTCAAATATCTCAAATTTTCAAACCTTTACCACAATATATGAAATTGTTACCTATGATGTAATTAACATATTTTAATATTTTAGCATAGAATACTGTATTTTGTTATCTTCAATGACCGTATAGCTAAATTTAATAATAAAAAAAATTGAATTTAGTTATTTTATCTATATGTATATAATATAGTTATAAAGCTGAATATGCAACAATATATTATTCATCTATCAATAGCCTATCTTTAGATGGATGATATAAATCGAAATAATAATAAATAAATAATTAAGGATTTTAAAATAATATCGCTTGTCTGCAGTTGTTAAAGCAACGACAGCTTTATTGTCAATATTGTTCCTCATTTCATAGGTACTAATATATTATTAAAAAGCCTATGCATTTCGCAAGAAACCATAAAATATGTTTATAGACTAAAAATTTTAATTTAAAAATTATGTAAACTTCAAAATTGTGTTAATATTTAAGAAAAAAAATAGAATAAGTGAGAAATATGTAAAAATATGTTTTTATCACTAAATATTTAAAGATGCAATATCAAGTGCCTATGATTCAATTTATTATAAATAATCATTTCTTATCTAAATTAAATTATCTAATCACAGTAAAAATATGTATTTACATATAAATTCGAGTCTTATAATGATAACTTATATTATCCAAAATCAACTATGGTTCATTAATCTACTACTCAGCCAACTCTAACATCTTGACCCTATTCATAATGAATGAATCAGACTTTCCATAGAAGCTTTCCATACTAGCTCAGTTCCTAGTATTTTTTGTATCACAAGTGAGTCCTCTTTACAGATTCAAAGAAATAAAGAAACTTTGAATACTGCATGGCATCACAAATATTCACCTCCTCTTCTAGCCCTAGAATATCAAAGAAACAAGAAATAATCATGGATACATATATCAAACTATATAATAATTCAAACTGCCTTATCAATACCGACATCTTTTCTCCTTTTACAACAACTCCCTTCTGGCAATAGTCCCTTAAAATCAATATGTGGCTTTTTCATTTCAAAAAGAATAGCACTTTACACGAAAATATCACAGCAAACTTCAACGGCATTTTATACAACGAATTACAGGATTTTAATCGTATTTACACTGATGCTTCTAAAACCAGTGTTAGAGTAGGATTTGCTTACTGTACAAGACTTGTACTACAAGTCATACTACAAAACTCTTTAAACTCTTCCACGAAGAGCCTGTGATCTTCACAACGAAAACCCAAGCTATTAAAAAAACATTATTATTACTAAAGTCAACGTTCACAAAAAATTTTAATAATCATCGACTCCCTAGCGCCCTAGCCCTAGCCCTTCTGATCATCGAAGCACTGAACCTCTCTAATAAGATAATTTACCAATTCCATAACATCATCACCTCGACCTAAAAAGCAATCGAATTCAAGCGGGTTCCCTCTCATACGGGCATCCCGGGAAATGAAAAAGCGGATATACTAGCAAACGGGACAATCACCGCGACCTCATCCTCATCCATTACTACTATTGCATACCAAGACATAAAAAGAAATATAAACATACACACTACCAATATGTGGACAATATCTTGGGATTAAATACCTGTCTCAAACAAACTAAAATCAATTAAAAAGAAAATTACTAAATGGTATACTTAGCCCAATGTTCCTAGGAGTTCCTAAATTATTAACACAAGAACAAGAACCGGTCATACTTAACTCACCCACATACATATTATAAAACATAAAAAATAATCTCTTTGTATAGCCAATGCAACGAACCGCTCTCAATCAAACACATATAGTTTTAGATTGCCCGCTAAATATTAGCGGGTAATTATTGTCAACGCAAAAAACATCTTCAACTAACCTTCATCGACGGAGGAAGCACTAGGAAAACACAACACACACTTGACTCATAGCTTCTTCAAATCCATCGGTATCGACACAAAAATTTAATATTAAGATAAAACTATACTATTAACAAATATAATGTAATATATAATACTATAAAAACTACTTATCCCATAACCATGTAATCTCCAATTATAAATGAATTACCCTTTAATAATAATTAATAATGTAAACATAACTGCAAGCTAATTACCTAGCTATTGAAGCTTTTGTTCTCAATAAAAAAAAAAATGATAACTTATTAATGTTACGCCGAATTTTATTTTGTTAGAAGTCAAATTTTATAATAATGGTATAGATTGTTTAAATTAAAAAATTAATTTTATTTTTTTATTTTAATTTACATAAAATATATGTGATTTTATAATATTATGTTATTGGTAAAAACTTATAATTGGTAACGCTAAACAACACTAAATATTTGTAGGAAAATGATTTTCATTTTAGTCCAAGAAAATTTTTTTTTTTCTTGGATAACGAAATTTCATTTTTAGAGGAAATAGTGGCTATGGTAGATAGGTAAGTACGAGTTTGTAGCCGACTTACCTACTACCTTTCCCTTTCACCGGGACTTAATTTTCCGGTTTCAAAATGTTCACAAATCATCTCATACCCAATTTTCCCAGACCCGATTCGGGAGGCAATTCGTGCACTCTATACGTATCGCCAAATCGCGAATGTTTCCGTCGCGGAAAACAAAAACCACCTCTGCACTGCAGCAAACCGTATAATATAATAAATCCGGCGACGACGCAGATATATTATTATCTATGTACGCACGTTTAATAATATTATAATGGACCATATGTCGCCCCGCTGCAACAGTAAGTCCCGAGTGTGTCTATACACGTCCGACTACTATATGTATACGCGATTTCTATTAGTACTTTTTCGCTGCAGCGGTTAAGTCCGCGGCGATAGAAATGACCCTCTCGGCGCGACGCTGATGTAGCCGCGGCCAGAACACAACGGTAATTCGATACTCCTCGTCGCCGCGTAACCAATTGGGAATACGCCGCACCCGCACATGATCATAATAATAACATATAATATTATATTCCATCGTCGTGTATATATATATGTATAAGCGATGCGTTTAGGTGCAGTTTCTAAATATATATATATATGTGTTGCGCTAATTGCAGACGGGCGACCGGGGCGAAATATAATCCCGCGCATTACGGTGTCGGCGGCGGCGGCGGCGGCGAGGGATAAAAAACACGGCTAAGCTATATATATATACATTATTATTATTATATATATTTTAATATTGTTATCGCGTCGTCGTCGTCGTCGTTAATTGATTCGCCCGTAAACCGAAACGAAAACTAATATAATATATTATAATAACGCGGTAACTATATATCGTCGTATGTAGGTGCGAAATGACCAATATACCTCAAATGCGGGGGCTTAATATTTAGGGGGAAGACGAGGGGGATATATCTGATGAAATAGTATTTCCAGCTGGATATTATACTTGAAAATAAAGTGAAAATTTGGTATTTTGTGTGTAAAAAAAAAAAAATATCTATTCCCCGAGACAAATTCTCAATTACGCCACGGCTACGTTGTACTATATATTATTATTACTGTGAGTTATATATACACGTCCATCGTCTTCGTTTGGTGGTGGTTAGGTCGGCCGAACCAGAGATCGCCCCCCGCGCGCGCTATTATTAGCTTCACCCTCTCCGCGCGGTAAGAGTATCGAAAAAATAATAATAATAAAAACTTACGTGTGCGCTTGTGACGGTGTGTGTGTGTGTGTGTGTGTGTGTGTGTGTGTGTGTTGTAGGTACGAGCGAACGCGCGTGAGAGTGTGTGTGTGTGTGTGTGTGTGTAGAGAAATATATTGATCCCAGCGGCGGCAGCGGCGGCGGCGGCGGCAGCCATTTTGTTACCACACTCGTACACACGCGCGCATTCCCGAACACACGACGACGACGACGACGACGACGGTGTAAAGAGGTTTTCCGGCGGCGGTGGGCTGGAAAAACTTCTCTGCAGAAACGCTTCTCGTTCTCCGGCGAACCACAAGGCACGGCATAATAATATGTATCATAACAATATAATTTAATATATATATATATTATAATACCACTGCTCTGAGCGTAACGTATACCTCCTAGGTATAATGATATAACGCATATATATATATTATACTTATGCGCGTGCGACACGATATGTTTTCGGAGCCGTTACGAACATTATTGTATATATTATGATGATTGCCAGCGGTATAATAATATATATATATATATATATATATATATATATATATATATAGTTGCTTCGTTTCACCTTTTCTGCTATGTTTTTTCCGGGAAAACTCATCTCCCCGGTCGTATTTACGGTGCTATATAACGCGTATTATAATGTGTACACATATCCGCGTTACATATATTATGTATATAGCGCACAACGAAGCCGTGCCGGATCCGCGACAGCTGTCGCTATAAACCTTTTTTCCTCCGAGCACACACGCGTCGTATCGCTATACCACATTAAAATATATTATTAAAGAAATATACACTTTTGTTTTTTTGCATTTTACACTCACATTTTTTATCGGCCGAAATGTCAAACATCACACGTCTTCTAGACTTAACGGTGACGCGGTACACTCGGCTGAAGTAATTTCTCGACGGCATTCGTGCAATACCTATAGCAATCAATAATGTTCAGTGGCCTCAGCCTGTAACCGCCGTCGAAAGTATTAACTTTTATCGAAATATATATTATTTTTATCTCTCTGTGTTATTTTCCTCATTCTATATTTTTTGCACGATGATAAAATATCGATATTCAAACATTTTAATATAAAAATATTTATTTTAACTTGATTTATGGCATTCTTACTGCGATAAACCGACTCGGCAAATAAATTCCATGCTTGTTACAATATAATATAGTCAGTATGGCATAAGTAATTTAGGAAAAAATTCAAAAAGTCATTTTTCCTCAACGAAATCCTCCCCTTGTAATAATATATTAATATACTTTGCCGCCAACCATGTATATAAAAGGTAATTTCTGAAAGATTAAAATATATATTTTAATAAGGTAGCTTTTCAAAATATTTGATACTTTGAAATGTATTTTTTTTATTGATCGAAAAGAATATATACATAATAAATAAAAAAATATATAACATTTTTTTTTTTATTGTTGTGTATTAGAGATGAACTTTTTTTGACGTTTTTATTTTCGATAGTTGAGTTATATGGAATTGTTTTCTCGGTTTAATTTAACAATAATAAAAAAAAAAAAATCAACGACAATAACAAATAATTAAATAATATTATGTAGTTTATATAATGTACATTTGCAGTAACTTTAATATTTTCAGTTTTAGAATAATTATGAATTTCAAATGAGGATACCTATATGTCTAACTACATAATTAAATATCAAAAATATTTTACAAATTTAAAATTTAACGTTGTAATTTCCCGTGGCTTTAACATGTTCCTATATGCGCATCGCATGCCTAACATAAATATAATTTTATACCTACCTATATAAATATATGTCACCAGTGAATTTATAATTGGTGATTACTAAACTGTGTAAACAAAATTTTAGTATAGTCATTACAATATAGGTAGTTACATTTAGAAATTTATATCTAAATACATATTATACGTTTATAATTGCATTATCATTTGAATTTTGAGTTTAATATCAGCTCCTTAACGCCGTCTGATAGTGTAGACTGTATAGCCATACAGGTACAATTGAAAAAATTGTTAACGACATCTAAATTATGGCAATTATCGTACTAAGGGAGAGATAAAATAATATAATGTAGACGCCTATAATAATTATCTACAGGTATATGATATAAGGGTGATGATAAAATATTTCAAATATCTATACTGTTAATCCTTTATGGATACGACGAAAAACCAAAATTAATTTTGTTGAAAACTGTAGGTATCGAGTAAATATTATCGTTTTCCCCCTATTTTTGTAAGTTTTTTCCAATTGTTGAGAAAAGTACGGAGATTATTTTACTTTTGAACCACAAAATATTACCTGCTAGATCCAATTTGCTATCTACCAGAAACCCTTAAAATTGACAACGATACTATAAAAATTAAAAAGTGACTTTAGACCCATAAAAGAATATAAACATCATTGTAAAATCAATACATTCATCGCTCCGCTCAGAAACTAATAAATTTTGCATCTATGGTATACATATATAAATTATAATAATATACAATATTGGTAATATTATATATTTTGGTCGTAAAAATAAATAAATACTAAAATATTTAAGCCTTGATTTTGTTATTCGTTTCTAAATTGAAATCGTTAAAATACATCATAAGAACGACGAAGAACCAAAAAACATAGTTCTTTATTTTCACAAATATCAGAGTTATTAAAACCAAAAAGAACCCCAGTATCCAAATCAAAAGGTTAGACGAAAACTTCAGTCCCGAAATATTAGTTTCATATTTTGGTTTTAACACCTACTTAAAAAAAAAAGTTTAATTTTTGGTTCTACGGGTTTCAAACGGTTTGTAGGCTAAGTAGACATCGGTACCTAAACTTGATTCAACGCCAGACTATATTAAAATACAGGTACCTAGGTGTAATGTCACCGTGGACGATCGGATTGAACCTGCGTCGACGACAGTTTCGCGTGGTCTCGTGTTTTTATTGCAACTCCGCCGGGTATAAGCTCGTTCGATACATAAATTATTTCACAAGCGGACCCGTCGCTCGCCCGCTCGTCTGCGTACGAGCTTAGGAAAACAAACACGCGTCGTGTACATTTGTCACACACTGCATACGCGGAACCGTACACAGGTGCACAGCTGCCGCCGTCGACTTGGAGTAAACATTATAACATATATATTATTATATTTTTTTAACATTTTTATTTCGTTTTTAATCCTTGGTCGTTGTCGTTATAATTTTATTATAATCCAACCGCCACGGATACATCAATTACGAGCGCGCGCGTATAAGTTATCATTATTGTATTATATTTTTTATGATATATATATATATTATATCGTGCTTTTATAATGTAGGTATATTATAATAACAATATTTGTCTTCTATTTATAAGTCATAATATATAATATGTATGTGCGCGCACGACGTTATTAAAATAATATTTATTCACACACAGTATTATAATAGTGGTGAGGTACACGTTGTTGGATGTAACATATATTATAATATTGGAACGATAATATAATAACGCATGGCTTATAGAAAACAGTGGCTGGTTGGTGGAGATGAAGGGAACTCGGAGCCTGGAGAAGGCGATATAACCGTATTTATTTACAGTTGTCACACTGTGGCAATTCATTATAATACTATACAGTGAAACATATTACAATAATAATATAATAAAGTATAATTTAATAATGTATCTATATTGTTTTTCATATTTATTTTACGTTTTTATAGTTTCGCGTATTCCGTTAACGTGATGAACCAGCTAGGTCTTGCGATGCTAAAATATTATACAATATTATTTTGAAAACGACCGTGCTTAGTAGGCGCAACTAGACATTTCTTATTTTATTCAGCTAGTAATAATATAATATATAAATTACATATTACTTTAAAGTACTTAGACTCTATATTGTAATATATTTGCTCGTGTTAGATTTATTTCTAAAATTCTAACATACATTTTCTACAGTTGAGAGACTATCTTTTTGAGAAATGGTCAAGATGTGTTCAACAATTTTTTTCTGGAGTATCGTTTGCGTTCAATTTTCAATTAGGTACACATATAATGACATTTTTGTATTAGATATTAGTTATATACTTATGTTGGAACAATTTCAAAACAGAATTAAGCCACCGGAAACGTGGTTTGAATGGAACTCAGTTTGAGCGGATCATTTTGAACCAAATCCTGGGTGATATTTTAGATTGATAAGCAATCACTATAACGAGATAAACTTAAGCTTTTTGCTGTGTATATATATTTTTTTAACAACTGTAAAATTCAGATAGTTTTTAAATATACAGCCTCTCATGATGACCCGCACTGACTATGAAACATTGTGCGCCGCTATTATACTTCATTTTCTCAAGTATTACAGTAAATTGTACCATTTAACGTTCAAAGTGTTAATCAGAGATCTTCACCACTCAGCTCAACCAGAAGAAATAAAAATAATAATTATTATTCTTTGGTCGTACTCCTAGAAACGCGTAACTAATGATATTCGATGGAATTCTAATTACACTCTTCTTTATTAATTTAGTATGGGGCTTAAAGATAAAGAAATTTTCACAATCGAATTTTTACAATATACTAAAATTTAAATTGAAGAGCAAAAATTCCCGTATCAATATTCAAATAATTTAATGCCTTTACTGCCAAGATTTTGGTAATACCTAAATCCAAATCATGATTCTTCAAAATTGTACCGTTACGCAGAAAGTCATTTATCCATCTTCTGTCAGAAATCCACTATCCTTGATGCCAAATGAGCATTCTCTGGAAGTGGCATTCTACAAACTATGAATAATGTTCAATTCATAAGAAATTCTAATTCAATCATCATCTCAAAAGAAACCATTAAGGTCATATAAAAACTATATGTTCACCCAAATACTAATGTTATATCATCAACCATCATTTTTTTTCTAATGTCCATTGAAACGACCTCAAGGTCGTTAATACTTATCATAAGTGGGTATAGTAGGAGGATCGTGTGATCTATTTGTCTATGTATATATCACTATATGCATACTGCATGTACTACCCTCCTTTTCCAAGAGGAGACATGTGCGATTTTACTCCCAGTGAAGTGGGACCTAGTTAGAAACCGAATGATGCAATCAGACGATAGCACGGAAAAATGGTAATTACGTAGCAGAGTTGAGTAAAATTTTATCTAGATAGTTATTCGAATAAATATGTATTTAAATAAAATATTATCTAAATAATCATCAAAATAAAATTTCATTTGAATAACGACCTACTATGTTGCGTAGAATCACACACATTTTTTGCTCTTTGCTTGAATCGAACCGATGGCTGTGTGAGTCGCAGTCAACTGCGTGACCATTACGCCACTCTGGCTCCAAAATCGACGAAAAATGTGAACAACATTACTCCAAATCTAATTTGATTCACATCTGCTATCATCCAAATCGTATGTGCGAGCAGTCAATGCAAATAATAATCAACACTCTTCTTCTGCCAATTCTGACCATTGTCCCAAAAACCTCGTCCTTCCTGAATTATTTGAAATCTTTGATTAACCCATTTATTTTTTTTTTTAACCACTTTCACCAATAAACTCGTAATTTCCAATAATAGTTAAATATCAATATTAATAACCACCTCCTAAACATTAGAAAAAAAAATTGTAAAATATAAAATAATTTAATCTAATCAAGCTGAAGTAGTGTCACTGGCCGCCTCTCAAACATGCCATTCAGTTATTGTAGTTCCCACGAATAAAATTTTACTTGTTGTTTTTATTACCTTTTATATACTAAAAAATAAAAAAATATACATAAGCAATAAATAAGTAAAAGTATTATATTATTCATTATTTTTTTTTTCTGAGGTTTATATATCATTTATAATTAAGTTTTCAATTTATAACTAATCATATTGTCTAAACCTCCTTCATCGCTTTTCATCACTTTCTGTTTGATGCTGTGCAAATTTTTTAATCATTCATAGTCGTGATAAGTCTTTTATTATTGTGTCAAATTTTCTTTGACGTAATCTTCTTGATGTCCCAATTACAATCTATCACTTATTACAACTTCACTACCTACATCAAGCGTATACTTAGCGTGCAACAGTGTTTTCGTGTGTACTTATCGCATAAAAATAATAATTGGCCATTTCCACAAGCTATAATATTGAAATCTGTACTGGACTAAAACAGCAAAATCATCAACAATAAAGCTAAACAAGTGTGTCATATTATTAATTTTATGAATCGAGTTTTTTACTCTGCGATATAATATTACAGCACACACACACACACTTACGTGTGTGTATATTATATTTGATTTAAACCACTGCCGTTGGCCTATCACTATACTAATGCCGCAATACTGCGTTGCTGCTGCTTGTAATCGTGTATATATAAAAATCGTCGTGTTTTATTTGTTTTACGCATCAATCGGCTGCCGCGGGTTACTCGGTTTAATACTGTACGTCTGCACGCAATAATCCACCGCGGGAAAAAAAGCAAAGTTGTTGTATTGTGGTACCTACTGTTGTTTTTATTGTTGTTGTTGTTGTTGTTGTTGTTGTTGTTACGGCGGCGACGGCGTATTAAGAGGATATCGAAATATTTTTGGCCAGACCTAAAATATAGTAGATAATAATTTATATTTTAACCGCGGATACTGCAACGTGGTTTTACGGCGCATTATCCTCGAACTCTGCTCTTGCGCTGCTGTACACCGCGATTTACCGAAATTTAACTACTTATAAGGATTTCGTCGTATACTGCTGTACAGCCGACGACGCCGCCGCCGTTAAGAGGATTGGGCAAAGGTGTGTACCTACAGGCGCGTGCAAAGCAATTTAGTAACGCCGCCGAAATCGAATTACACACTTAAACTACACTAGTCCAATTACACGTCGTCGAGCACGCACGTGCCGCCGCGCGATCATCCGCTCCGGTGTGGTGTGTGGCGTGGTGCGGGATATGAAAGCGGCTGTAGCGGGTGCAGCGAGGGTCTTAAATAAAATTATTAATTACTCGACCGCCGCCGTCGCCGCGCCCGTAACCGCCCCGCGTTTAATTCCCGGAGCACACCTATAATATATTATTATTATAACGGTTATAATACCAATTTTATGATAAACGCGGCCCGGTTCAAGACCTTTACAGTTTTTCGCAGTCTATCGTCATCATGTACACCACCGCGCGTATTATACGATTTAATGGTACATGGGTGTTGGTCATCATCCGAATCGGTTCACTATTTATAACGTATTATGATGTATTATACACAATATATAAACGCATTCATTCCGAGTACAGATTTATCAAGGTAAACGATGCCGGTCCCTATACATAGCAGTGGTCGGCAACCCGTGGCCCTCGTAGCAATTTTAAGTGGCCCACGAATAGAATTTTTAATTTGCATAAAAACCACGAATTAAGACGGTATGGACCGGAAAAGTAAATACCTTGTTAAATTAATGTAATTTGATGGTTGCCTTTGACCTTTGGCATTTTTATTTCAAATATGATGTATTCAAATTGGGGCCCGTGAAAAGTTAATGTTTATTTTTTGGCCCTTGACATCAAAAAAAGTTGCTGACCCCTGCTATGTGGGTATGGCAACTGCAGGCCAGAACATTTTATGGAGCCTTAAATAAAATGCGACGAGCAGGCAGAATTAAGATGTTAATATTAAAGGTTCTCGGAGCAATTGCTGACTATCGGTAATGGTCAAGTACCTGTCGATGAATCGAGCGGATTAATATCATTTCCAAATAATTTCTGTAATTTTGTCTCATCAAAAGACGAACTTATCAACAATGTATTTCCAGATCTTATTTCTAACTACAAAAATAATGAATGGTTGAGTGAGCGAGCAATTTTAGCGGCTAAGAATA
>JACXSJ010001683.1:0-76697 GCA_014851325.1 Pentalonia nigronervosa | reverse complement strand
ACATACGATTTGAGTCATAAATTCGATAAGTGAACAAAGATAATATTATATCCGATAAAATATACAATAGATATACCTGTGACTAGTCTATATTTTATCGAAATGAACAAAAAAAACCCCGTGAAACATATACGGCCCGCAGTATAAATATAAATTTCGAATGTGGCCCGCAAGTTAAAAAAGGTTGGGCACGCCTGGTATATAGGTCTAAGGTCAAGCCTATGGGAGTTATGTTGAAGCTATATTATAGTAATGATAAACCATATCACTTGGTCGAGAGCTTTACAATGATCTTTTCTTACCTCGAGCTCTTTTTTTGGAACTGGTTGTCAAGGTTTAAGATCTTTAAAGAAAATCTATCTTCTTTATAGATCTTGATCACGACTAGCTATTGATACAGTTTTCTTATCGTAATATTTTTATCATTAAAGATAATATTCATTATTCTAATATTTAATTTTCCTTTTTTTAAATTGGATTTAAGTAAACTTAGCAGTGGCGCACACTCAGAAATAAAAAGAGGTAGTATATTGAAAGGAAATTATACCACCAATCAGGGTCTTTAATTAAAATCTTGATTATAACTATAATTTTGATAATATATTAAGTACGATATGATATTCAGTTTTAAATTTTGAGTAGAGCAATGAATTTTTAAATTCTATTCTAACTGTGATAACAAAAACAGTGTGGCCCGAACAAACCGAGCGAAAATAATGTAGCCATAATAATATATTAAATATATTAAAATTGATAACTGTTTTACTGCTATATTATTAAAAATGATGCATTATTACTAAAATAGGACAGGATTTTTGGAGCGATGAATGTGTTCATTTTACTATGATGTTGTTTAGAATCTGAGCGAAGAATATAAGATGTATTGATTTTATAATAATGTTTGTTTTTATTTTTATTTTTTTCTGTCTATTAACATTTTTTTTACTAAAAAAATGTTTCTATTTTCTTAATTAGCATTTTTTCTGGGAGGAAAATGAATCAAGTTGGTTCATTAAGGAGGTCAAAATTGAAAAATTTTAATGGATTTCAAAAGCGTTGGGAAAACTGAAATAAATAATCATATATACTTGAAATTTTCACCTAATGTTAATATTAGCATTTTCTAAACATTATAAAATTTTCATAATATTTTAACTTTTTTTGAACTATTTATAGGCATAAAAAATGTTTGTTTTTTTTTAGTTTTTTTTCTATTCAGATCAATAACATATTGTTTGTTGAGTTAAAATGTTTGGAAAAGTAATATAAGATTCCTCATGAGTTGATATATTAGTAATTGAAAAATATTAAAGATAAATCATCACGTATTTTTGTTTGATAAGTATTTGTAATTTAAAAATCGTCAAAATGAATGATGATGGACGAAAGTATTGTTCACAGAAATATAGAATTGAATATAATTCACTAAAGATTCACAAGGTATTTAATATAAATAGTAAACTATTTTTTAATTTCTATGAAATGTATTTATAATATATAATTTAAGTTATAATAATATTATAATCATTAAAATTAAATCAACCAATATATTGTTCACTGTTCACTGTGTAGTCTGGTTTATGGTACAAAAGTATTTACTTTGTTCATTAAGTTATTCAATTACTAAAAATATATTATAAATTTTGTATTAATTACTATATTGTATCTTGTACTTAAAAATTATATCTATTGTAAAATTGTAAAAAAAGGAAAGTGTTTTTAAATCAAAATATAATTTATAAAATATACGAGTACAATATATTTGTATTATTTATTCATTGAAATAAGTTTTCTCTGAAAATTATTTGTATAGCTGAAGCTGCTGGTGAACTTGAAAAACCAGTACATAAACGTAGAAGGTATTGGGTTCATTCTAAACATACTAGCAGAGAACAAAACATGCACTTTCAATTATTTTATAATAATTTAAAAAAATATCCAGAAAAGATTTTTAACTACTATCATATGTCAATGTTATCGTTTAAAGAACTACTTGAAAAAGTCCGACCACATTTGAGGACAGAAATTATGCAGCTTTGAAATTCTGTAAGTCCAGAAAAAAGATTGACGGCGACATTAAGATAATTATTAAATTTTAATTTAATTTTATATTCTGTAAAGAGTGATGAATAATTGATTTGACAATGATGTGTGTTTTTTTTTATTATTTAAAAAAAATATATTTAAAAAGTTATTTTTTATTGGTATTTTAAGTTAAAATTTGGACATCAAAATATCGAAAATATTCAAACTATTTTGTGGTTAAAAATCTATAAAATGTTCAATTTTTATAGGTAAGGATTAAAAATTAAAACAAGGTTTCTCGTAAGTTTTTAAATTCAGTTTAAAAATGATTAAGATATAAAAGCATACATTTATGAAATTAGACATTTAAATGAAGAAATACAATGTTAGTTATTTCGTTGTAATATAAAATATTTTTTGTTGGTGTTTGAAACATTTAAAGTATATTGTTATATTTTAGACACTCAATGACATTAGTAACCTATATAAATGAGATTTTGGTTCTTTTTGTTCTATGATTATTAATAATACCTATTCAACGAAAATATTTACAACTTGTAGGGATAAGTACGCGATAAACATTTTTTATGCAGCAATATAAATGAATATTTTGTTAAGATACATAATGGATATTATAGTTTATTGTAATAATATTTTTAATATATTTTTAGGTAGGTAAATTCATAATATATGTAGATATACATTTATTTATTACATAATATACTTAAGGTTACCTAATATAGTTTAATATTATTATTCAAAAAAATGCTCTAAAATATCGTCTTCTGATTCTAAATCTTGTGGTAGGTTACCAATTTCAAGAACTCTGTAACGTTTTTTCCGTGACGCTGCAAAATAATTATAATTTATATAATATTACATTTTTAAGGTCAGAGAAAACTTTAATATTGTAATTTTCTGCCATAATATTTTCTTCGTGTATTCAATAAATACAATTATATTTAACAGTTCAAGAATAAATTAATACTTGTTGTTGAATGTTAATTATGATTATATTACATAACATAATGTTACTTTTTAATTTCTAAAAATATATTATACTTGCTTAGAATGTTTTGGCTTTCTTTCACAATTCGAACCAACAAATCCAATGAATAGAATACAAATGTTATAATGGTCATCAAAATTAAATACATGCAAAACGTATCAAATAATAAAAACAAAACATTTCTATCAAATGGACAACTTTCGGTTCTATCGAATAAATGCAAAATATTATTAAAAAAAAAAAAATTAATTTTAATCGTTATAATATTTTTTTTTATTGTAAATCTGTTCTTACTGTACAATTTTCTGTGATCGAGATGAAACTGTAGCTGTATTTCTTTGTGTTGTAGTATTTTGAAGAAAACTGTTATTTAATTCCATACTTAATTGAGTAAAAATTGTGTCCGACAACCATTCGGCTAATTTGTCATGATTTATTTTTCTTAAACAGTTAGCTATAGTGAGAAAACTTTTTTCTTTTCCAGCACTGTTATTCCACGTCATTAGTAACGACAAACAAGTCTCATCTAATGGCAAGTATTGTTCTGCAAAGAAATACATTTATTATTTTATAATATTAAAATAATGAAAGAAATTTAAATTATTGTATAGATCTATATTGCGTTGTTCAGTAGTAGGCAGCTACTACTACTTACTATTAATAATACCTATGGTATTGATTAATCATACAAAAAAAAAAAAAAATAAATAACAATATTTTTATTTATTTATTAGAATTTTTTTTACCAATCATTAATGCATATTTTCATATACGATATACCATCATTTTCCTATTTAATATTTTTGGAGCATTTTTTGGTTACTACATATATCTTAATAATTGTATATCGTATGTAATATAACTATAACATTACCTATGTTAGTTTTTCCTTACATATTTGATACAATAATTGATACTTCATACTTATTATATAAATAATTTTTTAAAAAAAATTCAATATAGAAACAGTATGTCGTATGTATATAAGTAGGCATACATATACCTTTATAAGTTTTTAAATTAATGCCACAATTGCGTTATCCGATTTAATCATCACAATTATTACGATATATTAACATCAATATTTGTTTATCATAATAAATAATAATATATGATTGCATATTCAACGGATTAATGGAATATTCATGGAATTTTACTTAACTATAAAACTAACAACTAGGTATTGTTTTTTTTATAATATATTATAATATTATATTAATAGTATTCAAAAAACTATAGAATTATCCACGAGCAACGATTTAACGATTGTTTACCAAGTTCTTTGGCTGCAGTCGGTTCAAGGCCCTCGGCATACAAATAAGCAGTGAGTTTTACACATTCTTGTAGAGTCAAATGGTTTACTAAATACACGAACATGGACAGGTTGACGTCATGCGTGGAGACGGCATTTGACACGAACACGGTAATAAGTACGAGGGTGACAAATTTTAATTCATACATATGAGATTTTGTTTTCAAACAACTTTGCAAACAAGAAAAAAAAAAAACAACTTGACCAACTGCAAATAGCTTACGGTAAACGTATTAAACGTAATGAACTTAGAAAAGATTAATTATGATACAATGCGTTTGTCGACAACAAATCTCAATTCACATATTGTATTATACAGAATTGGTCCATAGAAACGGGCGCATTCATTGTCTATACGACGCGGTCATATATATATATATATATAATATATACGTTATATAGACATGCAGTCACGGTGTATGTATTATGTATGGGTACTAGGCACACGTTTATGTAGGAACAACGGTAACGCCGCTCATTCTCATAAACCGTCCAAATAATATTAAACACGAATAGGTGTATCGAAGTATATAGCGACAATTTCAACAATAATGACATTTAAGATTTATTTTAACAAAAACGATACAATATACAATGTGTACATTGCGTCTACCAGACTACAGTCGATCCCACTAGCCCGGCGGCATACTAAACAATATTTAATAATAATGTAACAATAAACAAAGTATATACAGTCGTCTCTCGGAACACGGCGGCGTTAAAGGCGAATCGGAAGTAATCTTTTTCGACACGTGTCCGAGCGTTTTGTGTTGACTGTGATTTACGCGGCTCTGCTGCAGTCTTCTCGCGCGGTTCGTGTCGTGTAGCCTTATACAGCGTGTTTTATTTCTTCTTGCCCGTGTAGTCGGCGCTCGGCACTCCCAGGCTGGTCTTGAACGCCTCGTCGGCTGCCAACGACGGGTAACCCGCGCCAGAAAAACCTAAACCGCCGTCCTGGTCGATCACGCCATGGGCGGCGTCGTCGTCGTCGTCGTCGTCGTCGTCGTGGTGGTGGTGGTGGTGATGGTGACTGATGTCGGCGACGCCGGCGGCGTCCCGTTGCCCTTGCAGATACGAATATCCGTCTTGGAGAATCTGCTGCTGTGCCGCCGCCGCTTCGTTCACGTCGTAGTTGCCGCCAGCCGCTCTAAGGCCCGCCAACTGCTGCAGATGAGTCGACTGCGCCTCGGCCGGGTATGCCCCCCGGTACGACGACGGTCCCCGGTAAGCCGCCGCGCCGTGATAGTGTGGAGCGTAAGCGTGCGAGTGTTGTAGGTACGACGGCGCCGGGTACCTGACGAGCGGTACGCGAACTGTCGGAAATCTGGTGACATAATGCACGGCGGTGGAGGTGGGCCTGGCTACCGTGGCCGCCGGGAGCGGGCGATACACGGGCACCGGGTACGGTTTGTACACCGTCACCGGGTACGGCTGGGCCACGGGAACGGCGACGGGTTTAATGACGGTCACCGGGTACGGTCGGTTCACGGCCACCGGGTACGGCCGGGGAATTTCGACGGCCACGGGCCGGACGACGGGCACCGGGACGGGGTGCGCGACCGGCACCGGCACTGGTTTGTGGACGACCGCGGTGGCTGTTGGGTACGTGTGCACCACCGACTGGTAGACGACAGGCTGGTGTTTGAACCCGTGGACAGAGGTCTCGTGGTGGTGGTAGTGTGCTGGCGCGTACACGTGGCCGTGATAGTGTGCCGGTGCCGCGTACCCATAAGCGTGGTGGTAGTGGGCCGTTGCGGGGGCGTAGTGGCCGTGATAGGTGGCCGCGCCGTAGTGACCGTGGTACGCCGGGGCGTACAGTCCGTGGTACTCGCCGTAGCTCCTTCTGTTTGCCTGCGGTGTTTTGCCGGCCGAAACACCGTCCTCTGCCGGTTCGCACCTCGTCGAACCGATAACGGTCACCGCGCATACCGCGTAACAGAACACCTGAAATGAGAACAATACCCGTTTTCAACACGCGCGTTCTGCACCGACGACCCACGCCAGACGGCTGCCCGATAACGAATTTCGTCTGACCCGTTGACAGGAAAGCTGTTTTTAAATTATCGTGTCTCGCGGTGAATTAGACGAGGTCGTCGTTTGGGATTTTGATTTTGTCTTTACTTTCTTCGGTTAAAAGTCTACTTACTAATAGAGTAGGCGTTTGGCATACGTTCTGATGTGGACCAAACAGAGGACGGTCTTCGAGATGGACGTGGGGAGCTTTGAAGTCGCGGTGTTTAAATGAATTTTATCGGCCGGTGTATCTAATATATAGGTATCGAACGTGACGACGAGAGTGTGGCATGGTAAAAATCGCGTTAAGCCTCTACACACATACCGTGTATACCTTGACCGATGTCACGTGTATTTATGTCGGGGAATCGATCATTGTGCCTGTTCGTCATAAGTTAATCGGTATAACGAGTTTATCTTTTATCGAGTACTACTTGTGTACTTTTTTGCGTATACTATTAATAAAGGTTCAGGAAAAAATATTGTACTATATTTAATCACGCTGATTTAAAAAACAAAAAAAAAATGTATATGATATAAACTTATCGATATTTTTATTTTGAGTATTAAATTCTGAACACTTCCGTAGAAAATCTGTTTATTAGGTACATTTGAAATATATTAAGCCAATAATAAACAATTGTTCCAGGTTCTGTTTATTAAAAATGAAAATATTCTGCTACGGAATGCTCGAAATTAGAAATTCCAGTGCTATTTTATTGTCATTCAAAAAAAAAAAAAAAATGATTGGGGTAAAATTGTAAAAAATACATATAGGGTTAAAATTATTTATATAATGAATACAAACATAAACGATAAGATGCAAGTGCCTCACATGAATATATAAGTAAGTACCTCGTATATAAATATTATAATAATGGCATTATAAAATAGCAGAAGTACTATGTGATTAAACGAATTACAAATATCAGTCGAAAACGATATATGTGATGTATCTAATTAAAATACATCTCTCGACTATATCGTCATATAAAACACGAGAAAATGTCGTTAAATTCAACAAACGGTTTCGGGGGCGACACTTTTCTTGCAATGTAGAAGTCCGTTGGTCGTAAAATAGGTACATATTATTATTGTATTATAAGTATGTTGAATACTCAACGCCTCGCACTTGGGTGAACCTACCTACTTCGAAAACATATACAAATATATAATGTTGTTGTACTTACTGAAAACGACTTCATGGCTTCGTCTTGTTTGGTTTTTCTTGGTGCACAAGCTTGGAGACGGACGAATCGAATGAATGACAGGACGTCCGTAGTTTCAGTTTTATACGCTCAAGTGTAGTCCAATCGATTGGCTTTCACTGAATTAGATTTTCGGACTGGAAAGTTTGACGGGTATGGGTCGTGAATAGGAAATGAAGCTCGCTGCAGGAAGAAGAACGAAACGAATCGGAACAGAAATGCGTGTTATCGTTATGTCACGAGGACGCGCCGTCATATGAATCGACAAATATTGTCGCACATCCAGAATCGGATATAAGATTGTTATGACGATAATCTAATATAACAATAAATAATGCATTGTATAAGTGCCAAAATATGTGTTAACTTTACGACCGCCGTATTTCGTAGATAATTCACGTATAATCCAAACGAATTGCGTGAAAGTGAAAACGATACACGCCACATACTGTTGTGGTTGTAATATTAATATATTATATTACCTTAACGTACGTACAATAATATAAGACTAATAATATACTGATCAGTCTTGTATTTAGGAAACTGGTCTAACGGAAAATGTTCCGGTGTTAAGCGCATCGATAAAATTGTATGCTATTTTTTTGTTTGCTGAACAATTACTTTTAATTTAATTACGAGAGTTGTGACTTGTGGTGTCGAAAGGGAGCGGAACTTTATTGTTTAGTTTCCCGAAAGCATCAAATCTGTAAATATATAGTCAGCTTTGTAGGTATACGTCTTTACTAAAAGCGCAATATAAGAATAAAAAATCCAACAGAGCTAAAATATAAATCATGAAGGGCTATAGTCACAATCTATATATTTTCTCATGACATAAAAAATGATATTGAATAAAATAAAAGCATATCAACAATTATCAAAAAGAAATTATCTTTAATTATTTTTAACAAATTCGTTATAGTTAAACAAATGTGTTATTTTGTCCTCGTGCTTGTATAAGTTATACATATAGTTCATAATAAAATATTAAAACAAAATAAAAATACAATCGGCTAAATTTTTCTATAACTTCGTTTTTCTTATGCTATATTATATTCTTAACACTCGGCACTTAACAGTACATTTTGCCAACGCTAATTTTTCACTTACTGGTGTTTAATACCAAAAACTATCTTCCAATATATAATTGCGCTAATGGTCTTTACTAATTAATTTATTCATAATATATATGATATTTATTGTCATCTACAAAATATTTGTTTTTAGTATAAAAATATAAAATTTCATACATCTATTAAATATACCTCTATTATATTAATTGTAGATATATTATTTGTATACTTACATGCATTGAAAACAATTGTTTAATTTGTTATGATTTATTTTCATTATTTTCAATACATAAATCGTTATTGCACACTAATAATAATGTGTTCTCAAGGAGAGTACTTAATCAGTTGCCAGTAAGTATAATTTATGTATATGCATTAAAAAAAAAAATGATAATAACCATTATAATATTTCAATTTGAAATAGACCAAATTTTTGACAACTGTTTAATTTTATTACTAAACTATATTTTATTATTAATTACCTACTTGTCAGTCGTAACAACTACTTAAACTGTCTTAAAACTTACAAAAATTTGATAGTTTTATAATACTTGTATAATAAATATGGATTATTTATACTCAACATGCTTTATAATTTATAGAGTACAATTTTACTTTTATTTTTTCAAAATAAAGAACAAATCTTTCGTATTTTCTTATAATTTTGACACCGTTAAAAATATTATTATTGTTAAAGATAATTGTATTATATTTGCAATACATACCTACACTATATACAGAGATATATCACTAATTTGGAAATACATATTTGAAAAATTAGATAACCACAATAAATGATTGTAATCTTTAGTAGTTTTTGGATTATATTAAGACAAAATTAAGTAGGTAATAAAAATATTTGTTTTCGTGTTTATTAAAGGTATTTTTTATAGCTACTTATAGAGCTAATTTATTTAAATATTTTAAAAGTAACTTTATTAATTACCATTCAGTCGGTAAACATTTTGTTTAATAATAATTTATTACCTATTTTCTAAAATGACACATAAGTATATAAACCTATACAATTTTTTAATTTATATACTGTATTACTGTTATCGTATCTGTGTTAGAGTAAGTGAAAATTGATTAAAAAAATGTAATCCTAACTAGACAAGAAAAGTTTTTTATTCGTATACTAATGACTAATTGGTTATTATTATTTGTTTAAGTAAAGAATTTTAAATTAAAATAAAAAAATATATGTCATAATACATCTCACGTGTTACTTATCGATATTATCTTCATACAAAGTTATATTTGTGTGAATAAATTGTAATTATTATAAATTATAATTCAATGTTTTATCTAACTATAGATTTTGTTTATTCCGCAATTTCAATTTGTTATATTTCATATTATTCGCCAATTCGATTGTGATAAGTTATTTTCAAAATAAATTTAGTAAGAATTAATGTCACATAGTATTATTGTGTAGGTATACTTCGCAGTTCATATTGGTTGATGTATTATCAAATAAATATGCAATGTAGGTATGTACAGTTTGGTTTATTTTATTAATTTTTTAATAACTTTTCAAAACTACTAACGTTATTACAATATTATGTAGATGGTGTGAAAATGTAAAATTTTATTAAATAGTAATATTTATAATATTCATATTATTATATGGTTTGTTCATATAAATAGTATAATATACATCATTTAAAAATTAAATGTATGATTAAATTATTTTATAATTTTATAATCTACAAAGGTTATTAGAAGGATATTATATCATGGCTCAAAGTGAAATTTTTTAGCCCTTAGAAATTACCAGTTATTGAGCTATCCCTTTGAAAGTGCAGATTAGTTTCGATAGCGGCAAAGGAAAAGACATAATATAATATATATATATATATAATATTATACACATTAATTATTGTGCAATGAGTAAATAAAATCAAACCAAAATAAATGTCGAACTATAACATATAATATAATATTTTTATAGTTCTTCTACTATAATAATGTCACATCTTGTAGGCTGCGGACTGTAGCCCGTAGTTTTTTGTTCGACTTTTATTTATTCTGGGACTTTGTTTATTGTTTAAGCTACAAATAGTATAAATACTATATACGAGAATGAGGAATGAATAAATATAGGTAACCAGAAAAATAAACCAACCATTAACCGTAATATTACTTATCACTGCCGTTCAATGTTCAAGATCGATCGTTTACCTTAGTGCTAATACTAATGTTAATACTAATTTTTATTCCAAAGCGCGTATTCTACCACAGGGGTTTTTTTTTGTGAGGGGATTCAGTTAAGGTCCATTTAAGGGAAAGCGACCCATTTTCTTCGTGACACACCCCTACCTAATTCCTGAGCACACCTATAATTACGGGTAACTACTTGTACGATTAAGTCGATGCGTACCTATAAAAATAATCAATGTTGATTCATATCAATAATTATGCATATTATTATTATTATTGTATTTTTTTATTTATTAATAATTGTTATTTAACTGTCGAGTGTACACCATTTAGTAATAAAATATTATTTAAGTATTTTATACATGTCCGATTAAGAAAAGTGACAGTACTTCGGCTACAATGAAACACCATCATCAGGTTCTACCTTTTTATTCAAAAAATATATTCAAAAATTTAGAATCGTTTTCGTTTTTATCTTCTCGAGATTTTCCTAAATTCTTCATACAAACATAGAATGACAAAAAAAATATATAACGATAAAATACCACTCACGAATCCAATTATACGATTATATATTATTAAAATGTAAAATATTTTTATTATGAAATCTTTAATAATATGAGTTTTGGCCGAACAAAAATATTCTCGTTATTGGAGGACATGGGAAATTATTATATAAGTATATCAATCGAACGTCCGGCCCTGCTCCATTTTACGATGCGTGTGGACTGTGTCGTCGTTATTATGATTATTTTTTCATCATCATTATTATTATTATCATTTATCATTGCGCTCTTTTGCACAAAGGCCTGCTAGGTAGGGTACGTGTCATTTGCAGTGTGCGGATGGTGGGTAAATAGCCATGATTGCGTTGAAAAGTCGTACATGCATACACACACTCAATGGTAAATATCAATTATTATCATTAATGCATTAAAATATATATAACGTAGGCACAGCAATTATGTTTAGCTGGATATAAGAGTGTGAGACGCATCCACGTAGATATTGCAATGTTTTTCGTTCGACCGCACGCGCAACAAAGAATTTTTTTCACTTGGCATAAATACACATACACGCGGACGTCCTTTCGATATACGCAAGGACGTCGATTATACACATACACAATACGTACCTATTATTGTTATCGTATATAATAAGTACGAGCGTACATAACGGCACTATAAATCCAAAATCATATCGTTTTGGGTAGTCACGATTTCATTTCGTTTGTTAATTTTTTTTTTTTTTTTTAATTTTGGATTACAAACGTTTTTCTAATCATGTATTGCAGCCGAAAATTATACAACACATATAGAAACACTAATAATAATAACGACGATGATTTGGTACGACGGCCGAGCCGTCAGTACTTAGTATTGTGATTTGTGACAATCTTCGTCGGCGGGGCCGTGACCGACTATTAAAATATAAACGCTAGATCCTAGAGAACTAGTATTAACACTGCTTGGACTGTACTCTAATTAACGCAGAGAGCTGCTGCTGAAGAGTGCGAAACACGTTTGCTATTGATGTGATGGTATTGTATAACAACTTTAACGCCCTTGTGAGGTTTTGAAATAGTTTGTAGCGCGTGGATACCTATAATTAACTTATACGGCTATACATCATAATATTGAACACAATATAAAGGTGATACTTGGTAATTCACCGAGCATAATGTATACTGAATTTAATAATAATATATCCATTATTAATTACATTAATTTTGTATTTATTTTAATTTTGATTTTTTTTATCCTAAAGTATATTTAAACACTATATTTTCAAAAACTTAAATTTCTTTTGGTTTTAGATGAGGGTTTTGTGACGGATATACAGATCTTTCGAATGGAAATCTTTCTTTTAATCAAAAAAATGCTGCTAACACAAACGTGTTAATAATTGAGGTACCTATCTAAATCTAAATTTAAACGACTAGATGAATTATTACGCATTTAGTGCTTAAGATGATAAGCCATAATAATAGGTTTAAAAGATGTGGTGACTATAATTATGATTTGAACATTTTAGTGTATTTAAAAATTCAAAAAATCAGAATTTGAAGAAATGCCTAGATAGTTAAATAATTAAATGTGGGTGAGAATTGAGCAACTCATGCTTGATGAATTTTACTCTGTATAATGCGTCTAGTAAAAAAATCCAATCGTATTATTAAAAAAAAACAATATTTGAGGTAATGGATGACTTATTAAACTATAATATTAAAATATATAATAAGTCAAACAGGTGCAATGCAATGTGACAATTATTATAGGTTCTTTGTCGGCAGAGTATAAACATACTAATTAGAATAATATAGTACGTAACAACAATATATTATTATGCTATAAACGTAGCTCAGTCAGTGGCTTATACATAACTCCTGTTGGAGGGGGGAGTAAGGTTGATCCATGAAAAAACTTAACCTATTGTATATTATTCAATCAAATTATGTACTTATGTTATTAATTTAGGAACGTCAAAAATATATATACCTGAAGATTTTAGAAAATTGTAATAGGTATTTAAAATACAGTATAAATGTGTTGGCAGTGGTCACAAACCTCCGATTTATTTTGTGCATAGAGTTAGTATAAAATATATTATATGTATATAAATAGTTTATTACTCATTAGTTATTAGTATATATTTATATTGTATTGTTGTGTATATATACCTAAATAAATCATACCTACTTATTGAAATATCTGTTTTACACATAATATTAGTAATTACACAAAACCTATTTTTTTCAACAGTTAATTTTAATATATACTCGTCTTATATAACAATAATTATCTATTGAAAAAAAACATTAAATTACAAGTTAATAGTGTATAATATATTATAATAGGTGTATAATTATATATATAAAAAAATATATAGTCCAATGAATGATGAAAAGAATAGCTATATTTTAATGATTGGAGAATTGAAAACATATATCATTTATGATTGGTACATGTAACCGACAAATTTGTGTCAAACTATTTTAAATATTTTTCTGGAAATAATATACCTATTAATATGAATATTTTGCAATCATTTAAATTTTGTTTCGTCGTACTTAGTTAGATTTGACCTCTCAAAAGTTCCAATTAGATTCAATTTGGTAACCAGAAAGTAGAAACATCTCTTAAAGTTGATGATTAAAGAATTTTTACTGCTCCAAAACATGACGACATTCTGATAAAACACATCATTGTATAACCGACGTAATTATAGCAATTAACAAGACATTAAGAAATCTGGAATAGTCAATCAACGAAAATTAATCAAATAAAACAATTGGTTACATGATAGAATAGAAACCCAGGTATATCAGCACCTCAAATAATCGTATAAAAAAGTTTGGATTTCATTCGGACATACCAGAATTTCGTATGAATTTCTGATTCCAAAAGGTGTCTCTTTCGAATGATAAACTTGTGGCACCTTTCTGATAATCAAACACATCTAATGGCTATCGACATTTTGAAGAACACAGTTAAGAACTCAAAATAAGTCGTCAAGAAAGTTTAAGTTCTAATCTCACGCTAGAATATAATACGATCCAGTATTTTAAAAAGATCCAAATACCTACTTAATAAATTATAGATACAAATCATATGCTCTAAATTAATATTAATAGATTTGTCTATAATACCTAATATCATTATAAATATTTCAGTATAAGTTTCTGTAATTATATTGATTATTCATAATGGTAATCAATATAGTTATAAATGGTATTAATAATAAATAAAAATAGTCATATAATATTACTCTATTCTATTAATAAAATTATTAGTATTATATTTTTGGTTATTATTATTATTTTATTTTATTACTTATTAATAGATATTATATGAGTGCGGTAAATTTACAAGGTAAAATTTTATCAACTTTTTTTACCACTCAAAATGTTATGTGACTTAAAATATCAATCGTAGTCAATTGATTATGATTTATGTTACATATTATTAATTTTTGGCGGCTGTCTTTGAAATATTGTTATCAGCTACCACCCACACGTTAATAATTAATCACATATTATATTAAAATTGTATTATGCTTAACTGTTACTAATTTCTATAATACATAACTATAAAATGTTATTTGTGAATATATCGCGAGTATTTCGATAAAAATTTTACTTTTTTTGTTTTACACTAAGAATGTGTTAAGGCTTTAACTATCCACTCTTTTAATAATAGTGTTATTGCCACTTACATTTTCAGTACTATCATAACACTGACCATGGCAGTCTATTATGAGTTAGAACATCCGTCACCAGAAATCAAGGTAAACAACGTTAGACAATTAGTTTACCCTGATTCGAAAAACCCTAAAATTAGTTTCGATATATCTACACTATCATCTAACTATCATCGACAATTCGTCGTTACATAACGATACTTGATTTATAATCTATATAAGAATTGTCTGTTTTTTCATCCATAATTCAATCCATACATTTATTCAATTTATCGGTTAAAAATGTATTATTGAAAAAAATTGTCTATTTTTAACAAAACTTGAATCCCGTTTTTGTGGGCAGCTGAAGCATCCCAAATAAATTTCAGTGGGTGCCCGAGGAACTAAGCACCTGCATACATGACGTACGTTACCCTAGTACGTGTCTATTATGACTCCATGGGCACATGGCGCTAATGAATTAATAGCAACGACTTTATTCCGTACAATTCGTTACAATTTATTATAATTATGTCGATGACCTTTTTTCATTAATATATTTTATTCGCACGCTATGCGAACCGGTAAATCATGGACATCGCACACTATAGGACAAAATATGTATATTATCATATATTATTTATATTATCGTACATGAGAACAGAAACAGAATACGTAAAATCATAAATATTTACTATCGAACCCATGGGTGGGAAAAAACATTGTATACGTATTATAAAGGTGTAGGTACATGGTAAATTATTATGTGTATCGCTTCTGTATTTCTGCCAAGGCGCGATCGTCGTTTCGCACGTGGTGGGGTCGCGGCTTCTGTTTTTGCGTATAAATAAACCTCTTGAGTCGTCCGTCGGTTATACGCTATTTACGCCAAAGGGTTGTACACGTGTGTATTGTTTGTTTTTAAGTCTCTGCAGTGTTTCCGTCCTAATTCCAAACGAGATGAATCACACGGTAAGTGAACCGATTTGTTAAACGTATATTATACTTATTATTGTTATTGTTATTAGTAATTATTGTGTTATCCTTCTGTCGGGTTGATGAGGAAAACATTTTATTGACATGATGAAATTATGGGTATTTATTTTCGTTTATTAACAGACAACAGTTATGCTAATATTATAGTAATCAATAATTGCGTACAAATAGTATATATATAATATACCTAATACATGTACTATTGCGATATGTAGATATTAAAATTTTGAACATTATAATGACAAAATATAGGTTCATACATTGTTGATTCTAATCATTTATTCAAAATACTTTATGGTCTATTAAAGCCAAAAATACAAACATTTCATTCTATAATTACTATTGTTAAGTTCCAATGACATAATTTGAAAAACTTAAATTTATTAAAAAAATCTTTAATGAATAACTTTTTGAAGTTATATAATATAATAATTTTTTTAAATTATTATTTCAGCGTTAAAAAGAAAATAAGAGAAATTTATTTTAAAAACCAACAAAATATTTTTCTAAAGTTAGTCAATAATTAAGGAAAAAGGTGTTGGTCATATGACTTGTCAAGTTATAAAATTGTGTTGTAAACATAAATGGTAAATTAACTATAGCAATTCAAAATAACTGTTATTGTCATAATACACAAACACAAAATTAAAATTAAAACAATAAAAAATTATTTTTATAGGAATAACACGAAATTATAAATATATATTCTTATATTCTTAAAACTAACAAAATTAATTTCACCATAGTATTAATTTTCAAGTATCAAATAAAAACTAAAAACTGAAATAATGTTCTCCACAATACATTGCTTTATGCATTTATATGTTTATTTATTTAATAACTGATTTGCTTAAAACAAATGTGCTTAAAACTAAATAATAATATTTAAAAAATCAACGTGTTATTTTATAATTAATAATTTATTTAATATTTCCTTACAAAGAAATACTAAACCTCAATGAGAAAAAAATTGTGTGGAGACCCAGGGTAAAAAATATTGCATAACGAAGTAAAATGAAAATTATATTTTTTTTAATCATATATAATTATTTTTACGCTCCCAGATTAGCACAATCATTGTTTTATGGTTCAATGTAAATAATATTATCTATAGATCTCAGAAAAGAAAAACAGGTTTTCTTGTAAACAGTAGCTAGGTTGTTATTTAAAGGTGTACTGTTACTGCTTTATTGTTTAGCCAAAACGCGTCTATCGAAATATTATTTTAATTACAATTTTGTAATTAATTAATTACCCATGCACGATGACCCATTGTAATAACGATATTTCATTGTATTTTATTTTGAATTTATGCACAACATCTTACTAACTGAGCTATATTGTGTTGATTAACCAAAAATCAGCTAATATTTTAAAACATAAAAAAAGAATTTTATTAATTTAAACCTGCTACGATAAGTTATTAACTACAATACTTTTTAATTCGATAATAGAATGTACAAATGTTTTAAAAATAGGAATCATTTTATAATAAGCGATTTTTATTTTTAAACAAAAGAGTTCACTGTTTGCTAAATTTATTTTGAAAAAAATATGTTAATAATTGTTCTTACACTTATCACTAAATACGTATTATTTGAAGTTTAAACAACTACATATTGCTGGGGTGGATTGACGTTTACACATTGATAATGGGTGATTACAAATATCACATGGATGACAGAGCGTAGAGTGTCGAGAAATTATTGAATGCAGTCAAAGTGTCTTTGTTTGGAAATTTAGACTAATGAGAAAAAGAGATCTGTGATTCGCGTATTGTAATAATCATTTAAAAGCATATTCGTTATTAATACTATCAGGTCCTTATACTATAATCATCAGTTATATTTTTTTTACTATATTAAACCCACTACAACAATGATCATAGTTTAAATAAATAAATATATATATATATATCACACTAACTATTGTTGACATTGCTACAAAACCTAATGCGTCGACTCGCAAAAAATAATAGACTAAAATTATTTTATATCGACGTGCTAGATAATTAAATATCACATTATTGTAGCTAAAAATAATAATTCCTATCGGCTTTCTTTTATGCATATTGTTGTTATATTGTTACGTTGAACTTCAACGTTACAATACGGTATGCGTGTTAAAAAATTATCCAAAATACTTGTAATAATTATAAGACAAAGTAATATTGAGTATATACCAACATAATATTATGTTTTTTTAAACTTACCGTTGAAAAGATACAATTTTTTTTTATATTTTTGTAATAAACATATTCGTATCATAATTTAATATGTATAATACATCAATTAAACTATCCGCATACAAATATTTTTCGCTAGGATTTCGATTGGTGGGAAAACGTTACACCGAATATCATATTATTATTATTAAACGCATACGCATTAATGAGGAATCTATTGCATGCGCCTAAATCCGACGTCCAAGCCATACCTAGGTGTATCACTACGTGATTCTTTGTCGCAACAATAAACATAAATTCGGGTGTGAAACTTGGTCAATGTCCAAAAATTGTTTGCATATTACGATTAGGTCATCAGGAAATTGGTTACACAACGTCAATTTAGATTAGTATTCATCGCCAGAATCGCACAGACTTTTACTACGAAAATTCAATACGGTTTCATTTCTCTAAATTATTATATATATTATAATAATATTGTATCGGTCTTGCACCACATAGATATACACATTATATGTCGATATTTTATTTTTCTGACACGATTGTACATATTTTAGAATCGTTCGACGCATAATTGTATTATTATATTATCGGAATCTGGACCATATAGATACGTATATAATATAATATGGCGTGACGGTGTGACGGTGTCTATAATAGTATTATGCATAAACAAATGTTATATAACACGCGTTACTCCTACAGAGGACTGAAATTTTCGTAGGTCAATGCCATTAATCGAACAATATCAATTTTTGTAAGAATACTTATAAAATAGTATTATTAACAGTTGATTTTTAAAATAAAACGAACGAAAAAAAGATGTATATTATGTAATTGACTAAACCTGATTAAAATACTGTTATTATAGCCGCCTTCTTGAAACATTATAAAGTGCCTATACAAGATATAACAATATAATATAAAATTACAATTCGTATATTTTTTACATGTGTACCTAACCAATTGACAGGCGGCAAAAACGTGTCAAAATAACTGCACCATGATTTCGATTATAAATTATTTCTTCTAATAAAAGTATAAATTCCATTATAAATATATAGAGTAAGTTTACATAATGTTTGAAATAATACAAAATTTCAAAATAAAGAAATACCATATTATATAAATCTAAATTAAAAACAAACGATTAAGGATTCTAAGGCTGCAAGACAAGTTACCTTTTATTTGTTAGTTAAAGCAAAGTTAAAGTCAAAACGAAAAAAACTAACTTTATCATGTTAAACCGTTACTTTTTTTACTTTTATATTTTAAAAAATAAAGAAGTCACTACTACGCTGTATAGTAGGTTTTAAATTTATCTCATCATTGAGTAAGTCACTGTAACGGATGTGTTGAATTTGAATTTAATGATAAGTCATTGTATAAGTACGAAAAATGTTTCTGAGTGGGACAATATTTTGTTAGCCTCTAATTCCAAGGATATTTTATTATTTATTTATACTATTATTTGAAATTAATTTGTCTATTAGAAATATCGTAGATTGAGCTATTTTTCACTAAAAACAAATTGAATATATTATATAATGTTATTATTACAATATTATTTTATATAATAGGACTACTTGTTTTTAACTTATATCAGTCAGTACCAACACATCATAGAAGTGTTAAACGATATGATGATATATCTAAAATCAATCTAAATCTTTTGAAAATAACATTGTGTATAATAAATAACAATACACGTAATGGCGAATAATATATTTTGAATTACAACAAGATAACTAAAATTGCTATTTTTTGGGGGAAACATAAATATAATTTGCATAGTTTAATCGAGCTTTGTCAACATTTTTAAATTTATAAGTATATACTTGATATTTCTTATGCATCTATTGTTTTTTTTTTTACTTATCGTAAATTATTATTTTATTTAAACAATTCTATAGACGGCGTATCGTATAGGCAATTCGAATACAGTTTCACTGTACACGTTTAATATAAGGATTTAAATAACATTCACTAACGTCCAGCGGTATCGTATTCTACAATGATCCGTTTACATGCTAAATATATTATTCATTATTTTTACCTGTAGTAAATTTCTATAATACGATTTTTTCGAGAATAAAACAACGAAAAAACATTTAATGTGACACATAATATTATAGTCGTCGTTACCTCGATAATATAACCATTTTCATCGCATCACAATATTTACCATCACGGCTACTCGCCCAACTATTTTGCACACACCGATGAATTTCACCAAACACACACGTTTGGCGTGCCTACTTAATAATTGTTGTTACCATGTCGGAACGTTTCAGATTGCCGTGCTGTTGGCCGCATCGGTTGCGTTGGCCACGTGTGCCGCCGAGTCGCCGGTCGACAAGTCGCGATCCGATGACGACGGCCACAAGGCGACCCTCAAGCAGAAGCGTGGTTTGTGGAACCTGGGATACGGCGGCGGCGGTGGATTCTACGACGAGGGCCCGAGCTACGGCACGCTTGGCGGTTACGGGCTGGGTAGTGCCATTGGGGCTGGTTATGGAGGGTACGGTTACAGAGGGGGGTACGGTTATGCGCCGCGCCACTACCCCACGCACGTGCACACGGCCACGACAATCACCAAGAGCGTGCCGGTACCACAACCGTACCCGGTGACCGTCGAGAAGCACGTCCCATACCCAGTGGCTGCCCCGTACCCGGTCGAGGTGCCCAGACCATACCCGGTGGCCGTGCCAAAACCGTATCCTGTGTCCGTCGATAGACCGTACCCCGTGCACGTAGACAGACCGTACCCTGTGCCTGTACCACAGCCGTTCGCCGTTCCGGTGGTCAAGCACGTCGGCGTCCCGGTGCCACACCCGTACCCGGTTGAGGTCCGCCGGCCGTATCCCGCGCTGCCACTGCCCTACCACAGGCCCCTGTACTCCGACCACGACCTGTGGTGAACTAAGCCGCTCAGCGACTTGTACACCATTCATTGTATATGTGAGTATATACCACAACCATGGATGGGTCTAAGGTAGAGGGACAGGGGGACAATGCTCTTTCTCAGCGCACAAGCTACATACGCATAAGAGGTGATATATTCATCATAAAATACTAAAGTTTTTATAAATATTTCTTCTGTATAATTTTAAGTTGTTACGACAGAGCATTTTTCAAAAAATAACTATATATTTTTTAATATTCTTTATAATTTTGTTGTTGAATTTTTTACACTTTTTGAAAGACAATAAGCATTTTTAATATCATATCCCAAAACAGAATATTATTAGGAATACTTCGAGCTATCAAAATCAAATTTCAGACAAGTGGTTTATTAGTTATAAATATTTAGAGTTTTGACTAGAGGAGTAGTAGATCAGCATTCTGTGGGATAACCCTGTACCACTCTACTACACTTATCTAAACTTAAAATATTTATCCAAAATTCGATTTTTATACATAGAAATATTCCAAAAAATATTCTGCCTTAAATTAAAAAAATACAATTATATTGTCATTTAAAAATTTAAAAATAAAAAAATAATAACGATAAAAATAGTGAAAAATTTATTATCCATATAAAAATGTTAATTTTTAACGACTTAAAATTATCTAAAAATAAAATGTTCAAAAACGTTAATAATTTTTGAAAAAATGAGTGTCTTGTGTTAAATGAATCATCCGGTAGATATGATTCCACATTTTTAAAAAAAAAGTATTTAATCTAATAGTTTAATATTATAATATTACAGGTTAGTTAGTAAAATTAATTTAAAAAACGTAAGTAATCTGTGGATTTATCCCCTCCTACACCTGTGTTTTGAGATAATTCAAGCGGCGATCGTCATACTTTTACGTTATTATTATTGTCACACGGTAACGGTTCCGTGCCTATAACTACAAAACAAATAACAAGTCGCGAAATCATATTATTATTATAATAATCCGTAGCATACAGAGTACAGATGATTTATTCAACGTGAACCGGCCGCCAACGTGACTACTAGACGTTCCGGACATTTTGAAACTTTAATTGACCTTACGCGATATTTATGAGCCATACGTTTTCGTATTATTGTGATTGCTATTAAGACGTTCGACTGTTTTAAGACACAGATGAACACGGTTAGCAAGTGACAGTCCGTTGTCATAACCCATGACGACTATAACCATGGTGTCTGTTATGACCGTATTGTCTATGCGTTATATTATACATTACGGGCACGTAAACGTACCATTGTGTACAAAACACAATTACGAATATAATTACTCGGGATCGACTTTTTAGTGGTTTTACTTTAAAACCATTTGCAGAGCGAATATGGTAGCTAATAAAATTATGTTAAAAATAGAATTGTTTACCACTTAATTTATATTGTTATGGTTTCGTGAGAGTTGAGTGAACATTCCAAGTGACTTCAATGACAGCAATACAATACTATACAATTTAACCAATACATGTCACACAATCTGACTTATTTATGTGTACTGCCAAGTGATCCATTTAGCGTAAGACACTCATTATTTGACATATTTGAAAGAATTTTTTTTTTCTTAATTTAAAAACATTTAGAAACAAATTTTTTTTTAAAAACAATATATTTCTTACCATGTTTTATCAATTATTTACCTTTTTACTTTTTTAAACAACAGCGTGTATTTTTAATTCATTATTCCAAAGCAGAATATTTTTTAAAATACCAAAAATATAAATATAATAAAATTTTTTTTTTCCAAAATGTTATTCCGTAATTGTTTAAAATATTATGCAAAATAGATAGTTTCAAAAACATTATTGTTTTCTGAAATGATGAGTGTCTTGCATTATATGGAGCACTCCGTACACTTGGTACACACGAGTAGGCTATATAAGAACAATTAAATATATATTTTGTCTATGCTATTTTAACCTACGACACGTCTGACGATATTTTTGTTGCGAATTTTGAAATAATATTATTCCAGACACATTGGTGTGTTCGAGTCCTGAATAATATAATATTAAATTAAACAGGTGTGAAATAATAAGCGTAGAGTTTGTTATTATATTACGTTCGTCATAACGCTTAGCGATGATGTAAATAATATATTGTGATTCGTCGGCTGTTGTCATAATTTTCCAGTACAATACCTATTTTAGTAAGCTATGTAAAATACGCCACATCGTTCTGCAGAGTAGTACGAAAACGTAAATTTAGTCAATATGCATTACAATTTCCTAATGAGTATTTATAACTTTGCCCCTCCTCTCCTGCAGGGTTTGAAATCGAAATTAAAAATTTTAATTTTAATATAAGATTTTTTTTTTCAATTTAAAAATCATTTATTGATATTATAATTTTATGGTTTTAATATGATTGCACTATATAAATTTAATTATATAATATTGTAATATTATTTTCAATTTTAATTAGCTACCTATATTTAATTTATAACCATTCTGTATCGCTTTTATACATTTCAACAGAATATAACTTATTATTATAATATTATTGACCTTAATTATTTTTTTTTTAATTTAAATTTATCTTGTTTACAAAAATTATAAAACGATTTTTATTTTGATATAACATAATTTGTTATTAATTCAATTTTTTTTTCGATTTAAATTTTGATTTAATAATACTTTTGATTTTCAACGATTTTTATCGATATTTAAAATCGATTTCAAGCCCTGCTTCTCGCCCTTATAAGTTTGACTAAATGTAAAATACAAATTGTACGTGCGATTTATTTTAAAAAACAATAGAGTTGCCCAATATCCTATCGATATGCAATACGCATAGTAAATAGTGAATGTAATAATATATAACACGCTATTTATAATATGCTCGTACACTTATGTATATTAGTCTTTGAAACTAACGGTTTCAGTAGATAGTCTACGTCATATTATATATCGCCGCACAGCCCATTTGAAAATATAAATCAGATGCCCCGCTATTGTAAACAACAATCAATCAATTTACGTTCTGTTTATCGTGCTTGCGACGGTTTATATTTTATTTACTGCGATATTTACATCATAATATTTTACACTACTGTTAAATTTTGCATACGTTTCAGATACGCGTCTACATACGTCATCTACGGAATTGGCGTCTTTGCCATACACACAATGCCATTGGACTTAAATACGCATGTTGATTCAGATCATTAACCGCGTACGACTACCGCTCGTATTTTATAATAATATACTGTTGTATACATCGGGTGAAATTTTTTCACACCGACCGCCAACGATGTCCGCTGTGTAATATCATATCAGACGTCCGACTTTTGATGCACCCCCATGACACGTTTTCTTCATAGGTTTCCACGGTTTTTCTTTTACATCAACAAAATATAGATTTGTGTCTAAGAGTAATATTATTGTGTATATTATATAATACAAAAATATCGTTTTATCATTCAAATTTTTATGTGCGCATTGTGATTTATAAACGAATCTATAATAAGATACATGTTATTAGTTATTACTTATTAGTTATATTATTATAGTAGGTATAAAAACACTGCTGCAGTGCGTAAACACAAAACCGAATTCATATATTTTATGACGAGCATTATTTCAAAATGTAAAAACAATACCGATTATTATAACATTATTATTATCATATTTTACTATTATATTGTGATTGCTGTTTGGGGGATCTTTTCACATCTGTAATAAAATGTTTTTATTTGTTATGTTAATTTATTATTCACGTAAAGTACGTGCATATTTTATTTAGATAAAATACACGTCCACTGTAATGCTAGTTATAATGAATTATTACTTTTTCCTTAGACTTGTAGTCTATAACTAAAACATTTACACATTCCTTAACGAACTATCCAGAATAAAAATAACTCGTTTATGCTTTTGAATAAATATTTTTATTATTACAGCACTGTACGGCATGTATTAAGGTTTACATAATTTTATTGATTACCACACATTACACAACGACTATATTTTTCTACGAATTTCTACGAATTTTCACTCAGTGCATAACAATGAAAATATTATAATATTATGTGATTAGTTATTGTTTTTTTTTCCAAAAACGAGTAAAATATTCAAAAGAAATTAATTATAATATTTTGAAGGATGAAAATACCATTAAAATAACAACATTTTCATCCTGACAAATGTTAAAGTCCACAATTTATATACAAAAAGACATCGAATTCTTAGAAAATATTGATTACGTATTCTAAAAAACTATGTTTTTAAATTAATATATTATATAGTTACATCATTCGAATAAGACATAGGTAGGAAAATAATGATCAGAACCAAAACGTTTAAGTTGGAATTTATTTAATATTTATTTTAAGAATGAATTGAATATAAAATATATCTTTAAACTATATCATAAAACTAGTTTCAATTTTAACGTGAATTGGGAGAAGAGCAGGATATATATATATTATATTATACGTTGTCACTTGACTTATATTAGCTGTACCACCAGATAAATTATAAATAATATAGTTTTTTGTTATCAAGTTATATTGTTGATCAAAATAATACCATAATATCATGTAAAATACAAATTATAAATTCTAAGAAACGGCAATGTCCAATGAAAATATTTCAAAATACTCATGAACAGATGTGATACTGTACAAACTTGACATATTAATGTCCTTAATTGAAAGTACACCTATCTAAAACAATCGTCGATAATCGTCGAGCAAGTATTCAAGTCTTGATATCTATGAAAAGTGGCTGGTAACGTATTATACTCACATTTCGGAAACATAACGTCATCGGCATCAGACGACTATATGTATTATAAGTATACATAATATAACAGGGTGATTCACCAACCATGCTCGCCCCAATTGTTTCCTTTAGTAATGAATGTATTCAAAGTCTGATTTTTGAAATTTTGAAATATACTTAAAGAACATTTTTCCAAATTCTTGAAGTTTTTTGTACTTATTGTATTAGTACTTAAGAAGTGTTCTGTGGGCAGTTGCGATACAAGCTTTTTTTTTTAAATATAAGAACCCCCTCTTTTACTGTTAATTATTTAGTGGATAATTTTTTGAATATGTTGATGTACCTAATTCAAAATTTTAACTAGAAGTCTCTCAATTATTAAAATGTTCATACTAAGGATAATAGTCCTCAAAAATGGTTTTACAAAAATATAAAAATTGAATGTAATATTGGATTTAGTATTCACTATACATGGACCATTTTTACAAATAATTAATGTTGATAGATTAATATTAATCACTAACTTTTTAAAAACACTATATAGCTCCTATATCTTTGAAAACCATTATCATGGACGTTCTATTATCTTTAATACACAATACACAAAGTTAAAAAAATCAAAAACTACCCGTTCGAATTTTGATTTTTATACGTCAACATTTTCAGAAAAATATACCATCATATAAATTACAGTAAAAAATGAAGGTTCTCATTTGAAAAACAGAAGTTTGTAAATACCGCACTGTAGTTTACAGGAGTACCTCATAATATTAATTCTTTAGAAGCGTTAGAATTTTATATTTTGTTAGTTATATAGCTTTTTTAACTCTGTGATAATGATCGTAATTCGACTTTAGTTTTTCATAACATTTAAATGATGCCTTAGAAGTAAAATACCTTTATTTAAAAGAAAAAATATTAAAAATGAATATTTTAGCGAAATTAAATAACAACTGTTAATCAGATTAAAAAGCATAGATACATTTTTCTTTTTTAAAATCAGCCTTGTAAATCCATACGATAACAATGTGTGTTGCTTATGATCTAACGGCGAAAAAATCGTGATTCAGTTGGTCAACTAAAGAAATTTCAACTCCTAAAGGTTAGGTTAGGTGATCATAGGCATACAATTACCTTGGTTAAACCAGTCGATAATAAGATGTTACTAGTATTTTGAATGCTCGCATTAGCTTTTTTTAAATTGTTCTATTGAATTTATAATGCATATAATTATTATTATTAAAATTATATGTCGTGTTGGAATTTAACAAGTAAAAGTAAACTATAGTGAAATTATTATCGGTAATCTACAGCGACGAGAAATAAATAATAATATATTTTTCTATGAAAAAATTAATGAGAGAATTCATCATAGAGTATAGTTGTATGTATAGACAATAATAAACCATTAATAATCATACAATATTGAAATGAATAGTAGTTCGTTGCAATACGAAATCGTAGTTGTGTACTTATTATAAAAATAATAACTGTAAAATGAGTTGAAAATACGTTTTCAAGCACGAAACTGAACAAGGGCAAGGTCAATATTTAAAAAGGCAAAGACATATAGATAAAAAATCTTTAAATGATAATATTGATCATTGCAGTAAAATAAAACAACTGAATTCACTATAATACGCACTGCGTATTATATTTTTTATAGCCATCTATTAAGCTATAGATTATAATTACTGTGTGATGTTATACCTATTGTTTTAAATTGAAACAATTTATTTTTAAATAAATAAAAACTGTTGTATATATTATAAGAACGGTTCTTTTATTGGTTAACCTCATTGTCTTAAAAAGTATTAGGTCATTAGAAAATTTTATTTTTATTTAATTTTTAGTTATCAAAAAACAATCTTTTTTACATTCTATTATATATAATTTATTTTTAAACTTTTCAACATTTTTGAATGACTGCAGGTTAACAGAATATTTTTTTTTGAAAATTTTATAATGGAATGAGTAGTTAATTAGTTATAATATGATCCAACATTTAACTTCTATCACTCAATGACGAACTGGTCAGGTAGAGACGCTCAAATCCTAATTTACATGCAGCAACAGTGTGAGTTTCCTGATTTAAAATTATATAAATATTTTGTCTTCAGAAATAAATAATAATATAGCCATAACGAGAAGCGTCAACTATTATCAATGCACTTCCAATATGAGTTCATTATTAGGATTTTAATTTTTTTAAGAGGTACTAACTATTGGTTTAAAAACTTCAGTTTTATCTGATTAAATTTATTTTAAATCATAAAAACACCATTGAACTTATTGTAGGGACAATACTGTTGTAAATTATTACAAATATTTCTATTAACATTTTCAATAGATTTTCGTTCACACGGTATTTTCATTTTATATTTTACCATTCTTGAAACGAAGCCAAAAGAGCATAAACTCAGAACTCTTCAGAACTGTTAATATCTGTGAAAAATACCAGTTAACACTTTTGCTTCCAGAATACTGATGCTTTGAAATATTATGTCTTAAATCTAAATTATTGTTTTAAACTAATTATAATTCTGTTTGTTATATATTTAAGATTTTGAGTGAAGTGAATGACAATGAAGTGTAATTATTTTTTTTTTTTTAGGTGTTCGACGACACGTTTTGGAGCAGATAATTTGCTTATAATATATTCAATATTTATAGTAATGTCTGGCAAAAAAAATTTATGTACTCTGTATATTGTGATAAAATTATATATTTTTTTTTTTTAACAAAATTCTAAATTACGCTATCTGTTACAATTAATGAACAATAAGCTTAAGTGATAAAAAAAAGTAGAACAAAATAGACAGAAGAGACTGAGGGAAGAGACCATCCATCGGAGGTACTTCAGCAAAAATTATATTTAAAACCAAAAAATTCACTTTACTTTTCTTAATAATTAAAAAAAAACGTATAAAAATCATAGAAAACTGGTTATTTATGCAACACCACTATTCGACTAAATCTATTTTGATTTTAGTTATAATTCAAAAAAGAATAAGCATAAAAACTGATTTTACTAAATTGTTTTATTAGCATATTTTAAACATGATAAAAATTTCAAAACATTGTGGATGTTTTTAAACTATTTATACACATTTGAAACTTTTTATTTTGTTTTTAATTTATATTGATAGAATTGTTTGTTTTTCGGTCAAAAAGCTTAAAATAATTTTCCATATAGCAGTTTAAAATTATGTTGATACTTAGTTACAATTTAAATTTATAATAGTTGAAAATATAAAAGTTTGCTCTAAAATGCATAAAATATTTTATGGTTTAACATTCACAAAATGATTAATTTTTATACCTAAGGTTTGTAAATTTAATACAAGATATCTCATCATATGTTGTTTTTAAAGTAAATAAATTAAAAAAATAAAAAATATACACAAGTTTTTGTAAAGCGTTTGAAGTTTAAATTTGTAATAACATTTGATATTTAAACAACAAAATAAACAAATTTTCCTCAATAGATTTTATTATTTTGTTTTTGTTTAAAATAAATAATTAATATATTGGATTTAAGGACTTTAAAATCTTCAATATTATTTATATGATTGTTTTGTATACACATTAAATATTTAAACTAATTTTAAGCTATTTATATAATTATACCAATTATATTGATTTATGACATTCTATAGTTTGTCTGTATATAAGCTATAAGTTATACAATAATATTATATGATATTTTTGGTATAAATTAGTTTAACTTATTGAGTTAAGAAATTAATTATAACACTATAAGATATTTAACATAAACTATTTTTAAAATCAGGTTCTTATCCAATTGCGTCTCCTCGGCTCAGAAACTTTTTTAGTGTACAATTTATTAATAATTGTTTTCAAATTGAATACATCTGTAATGGATATTTTTTAAACACCCATAATTCAAAATAATGACCTACTCAATAACGATCTACACTCAACAAAACCTACTTTACAGCAAAGTGCATTCACTATTTTTTATACTATGTTTATTTTTCACTTAAAATTTGAAACTAAAATACTATTACATTGATTTTTGAAAGTAGGTCCAATTACATTATTTTAAGTAAATCTCGTATGTTCAACCATGTGTATAACTTTGTACTTATCACTTATAAATAAATACACAACAAAGACATCTTTGAATGTCTACTTAATTAAAATTGTATTTACTAAATACTAAAAAATGTACCCAGTGTATATTATAGTGTAGAGTTTTATATATAGTAGCTGTAAATAATGAATATACATATAAACAGATAAATTAACAGTCAGTTTGGTTGTCGGATTCGTATAAAGAGTATAATTATTATTCATACATGCGTATTTATGCGTGAGACATACACACACTTAAAACTTAAATTGATATTATTCAACCAGAATAGTATTACGTAATTGTTGAAATACATGAGTACTACGAATGATGTCGAACATATTGTGAAAAAAAATTGGAACATTTGCTATTGATGATAATAGAAGTATAAAAATCGGGATAATTAAATTTCTACGTAAGTTATAAACTGGTTTTTTAATGCGATAACTAACGAAACTTTTAATGATAAAAAAACATATATAGTCTCACTGTTTGCTTGTGTACAAGTTTATTTTTTAGTCGTCGAATGCAATAAAATAATGAGACACACACTTATTATAACCGTTTGAAGTATATGTAATCATATTTAGCTATGAAAAAATAAACAGCTAAACCTAACCTATTTCTATAACCCAAAAACGTATTATATTGATCTGAGTTCCATAAAATTGTATTAATAGCTAGTAATATATTTATAATTTTTAAACCGGATAATTTCGAATCAAATATAATAAATACCAATGTTATTATATATTGTTGTGATGTAATTAAATATAACATGTAACGCCCGAGAATTAAAAAACCAGACCACTAAACAAACACGTTTGCTATTATATTAATATTGATTTTGAAAATACTTCAATACATTATTACAAATACATAACTTTCCTATATATAAAATATAATACCGTTAAACAAGCAATATATAGACATTTTCTGTTTTTATTTTTTACTAATTATTTACAGAATAAAAGATTTATTTTGTGGGTACCTAATATTATTATATGCTCATAAAAACGCAGCAATAATTTCCCTATATCTACGAGATGCATATATTATAAATTATAATTAATACCTACTCTTAATCTATGTATCGTGTTAACTATACATGTTCGAAATAATTGTTGGTCTTATGTAAATCTGCTACGTAGGTATATAATCCAGAAGCAAAATATTGAATTACATCACATGATATAGTTATACTCGTATACTTAAATATATAATCAACACGCTGTTAATAATATTTAACCGAATTTAACAATCAGTATTCACAGATGGAAATAATTCAATAAATCGACTAGCTTATACCTTAAATACATTAATCCTTTATTATTATTATGACCATATTATATGGAAATTAATTTAGTTTAATTATATTTAATTCAATTTGTTGACTTGGTCTTTTACGGTACATACATTTGAACTATTGAAAATCGTAATTAAATATTTATATTGTAAATATGTTATACATCATGTGAATGAAAAATAAAAATAGCTCTGCTGCTGTAAGGATATTAGATTTCAACTTTTGTGTATACCACATCATTGAGTAAACCACTGTAATAAATAATGTGCTAAATTTGAAGTCAATGATATATCATTGCATTCAAAAAACGATTCTGAGTGAAAAGGCACGTCTCTATTTCTGAAAATATTTTATAATTTATTTGTATTGTTTTAAAAAACTTATTTTTCTATTGTCCAGTAGGACAGTATGTTAAACTTTGTCAAAAACATCGCATATATTATACTATTATTTATTAAAATATTATATATATTTATATCATATTCGGTGTAATTACGATTTAAGGTAGTAACACTAATTCATATTTTGGACGGACTACTTTAAACTTGACTAGAGTCTTTGTTACCGATTGTTTCCGATTATTTTAAAAATTTTTGAGAATTTAACAAACTAGATTCAATTTTCTACCAGAAACCACCTTCAATATCAAAGATATTAAAGACTGATGCATATTTTCTTCTGCTATAAAAGTCTTAATAATTTATTGAACAGAACCCCAATATATTCATAGCTCTGGTCAGAATTTAAAATAACAAATAACAATTACGTCAAATATTAAATTGGATATGGTCAATGTATTATAAACAATTACAAGACTATAATAATAATAATATTGTTAGTAATATAGTAATTAAGATAGTTATGCAATGATAACTGTAATCTTTATCTAATGAGAATATTATGGACATATCCATTCTTAATAGGTACTTAAACTATATTATTTATTATCTATATTTATTATCAAGTATTGGAAATTTAGATCCTTTTCAAAAAACTGTGTGATTGTATTACTTAAAATATTCTTTCACTAGATTGGGTCTTAGACTGGCTAGAATTTCAACAGTGTTATGACTCATTTTTAGTTCCTAAGTACTCGTTATACCTTATTTTTGGAAAGAAAAAATTATTTTTAGGATTTTAACTATATTTTTGTATTAATATTTTCTGAATCAAAATAGTTTTTTGTAAATATTGACAAAAAAATATTGAACGATGAAATTATAAAATAATAATTATTATAGTTTATTATTTACAACTTCATAATCCTTAATAATACTAAGCTGTCAATGAGTACTTTCAAAAACATACGTTACAAAAGCCTCTCCCTCCATTAGGAATTTTATTTTATTTTTTCAGATTTCCTATGTTGGGGGCCCCCGAAAAGTTTTTGATATTTTTGAGCCCTTTCAGTTATACAAAGTCTGAAGCATTGCGTAAAAATTAAAACAAATAGTGTACTTAAGGATAGATAAATAAAATTTCAATATTTTAAAAATGGGGGGGAGGCTGGTGTGACATACGTCCTCCGAAATTTATATTACTCTTTTCTATTAATATTTACTTTAATTATAAGCTTTAACTGCTAAACAGTGTAAAAATAATAATTTATCTATTCAATGTTTAATAAAATATGTCAAAAGATACAGACAAATATTTTGTTCTAAAATATAGAATAATTATTACTATAAAGTACATATGGAATGCCAAAAACTTTCAAATAGGGTAAATCTATTATTACATAAAATAACTATTAAAAGCCGAGAAGTTATATTATTTAAATAATTTCTTTCAGTACCCACACGAGTAAAATATTTAGGTCATCAATATTTAAGTATCACATATTATATTCATAGAATGGAAATATGGATTGTGTAAGACTATGTATTGTGCCAATTATGAAAAAAACAATCGTTACTGCTTTAATAGTTCGTAACAAGTGTGAAAAGATATAGATAAAACAATATAAACTGTATACGTATTACGTATTACTTTAATTGTTATTAGCAAATTGTGTATTTTATATTTTTTTACTTTATGGTCGATATTAAGAAATACTTAGCACATAATTTTAAACATATTTATTATTTTGTTGCCTAAAAAATTGAGATTTTATGATTCAATAATTTAAATTAGAGACGCATAATATATTATATTAATAGTTAGTATTATAATACTGCAGTTTATGCAGCTGCCAAATTCTTTGAACTGGTATTTAAATTCTTTAAAAAAAAACGTATAATAGCTTACCCGTAAAAAATGCAAGTGGTTATTGGCACCAAGACCTTGATTCTAAACGTACTGTAATATATTAACAGTACTACTTAGGTCTTACACTGTTTATCATATTATTATTTTTTTACTTCATATTTTAAAAGTATACGTATGAATATTTGCTTGTCTTCTACTCTAATCCAAAAACAGTTAAGTAAATATTATAAAAAAGGTGTTCCAATTCGATTTTAGATGACTCGGACACAAAAACTTTTGGTAATATGTTTATATAAATATATTGTATTATGTTTACATTATGTTTAGTATATCGTAAAAAAAAATATTTAATCGATGAGAAATTATAAAATTATAAAAATAAAAATCTATTAGATAATTTTGATACACGTCAAAAACTATGCATAGCAACAACACCAACTCCAAAAATGGTAATAGCCATAAAATAGTAAATAAAAATAACTCAACATATAGAAATTCATTAAGTAGAAAACATTCTTCTTGACACGTAGTGATCTACGTACAGTATGTATTAGAAAGTGTCAACAACACGGTTATTTCATTACTCCCGCCTATCCCTAAAAACATCTATTTTTAAAATTAAAATACAAAATGTTATTATTAAACAGTGTGTCTAGAAAGTTTGAAATCCTAAATGCGTATTAAGGATTATATTATATATAATATCATACAATGATTAAAGATAACAACATCCAGTAATATATATTTAACTGTATAAAACTGTGCCTAATATATATATATATATGTATATAAGTAAATATTAAGCACGTAATTATTATATAGTATTATTAAAATGTGATCCACAATACAGATTTAGAGTCTTGTAACTTTCTAGCTATAATATGTTAAAAAGATCAAAGTGGTAACTGATAAAACAATGTTTTTTTATTCCCATACATTCTCATAATGTTATATCGATTAAAATATTTGTTTATTTTAATTGGATACAGTCGATTTTTTTAATATTAATAATAATAATTTATAAAAAAAAAAAAAAAAACATTAAAATTGTTGTAGTGTAATTATGCACCTAGTAGGTTATTAGTTCTTATATTTGTTATAAGACATTTTTAATTAAAAACTATTTTTTACATGCTTATATAAAATAATATAGTATGGTATTATATTATACCAAGGCATTCAGTATCATTTAGTCATTTTAATTTATATTAAAAAACCATCAGATAAGTATTAAATTAAATACCTACCCAATAAAACAAAATATGATTTTATAGAAAATATCTCGATATATTGCACAATTTCTGGTATAAATTTCCATGCATTTAAGTTTACATTTAAGCATAAAAATTTAAATGTTTACTACTGAAACTTATAACTTACAAAGGAAGATTACAGGCTCACTACTATAGTGTTAGTTAATCAAGGAACTATAGGGACCGTATAAAATGAATTCTAATGAGTATCTAATGATTATTCACATCGATATCCATTTCAATTAAAGATAACTATGTACATACCTACCTAAGAACTGGTAACCAATTTTTTTTAAAGAACCTTATTGGTACTGGAACCAAAAAAATTATAATAGTTCCAAGTCCTTTATATAGTTTAGACCAATAAGTCATAACAATGAATGTCTGAAACTATAACGCGATATATATAATACTTACTTCGATTACTAAATACCTATATTTATAGTATAAACTATAAATACATTTAAGTTACCTAGAAGAAATAATTTAATCCGATACAACAAATTAGTATATTAAAGCTTTTATAAAAGTTTTAAAAACTATTGTTACTACCTGTCATTATTATTTTTTTTCATACGTGTAATATCAATACAATTTTAACGCTGCAATTTTATTAGTTAATAAAAAAAAAAAATGTATTACTTTTTAAAAATTATATAAATGTTTATAGTTACGTGGGTTATCATAGTATACATACTAATGTAAACATTCTTTATCATCTTATACTCTTATAATATTAACAATTACATATTGTACATTTAATAAGATTTATTGATATTATATAGATAAGCATGTGTGAAAGTTGTCCTGACAGTCCATATAGCCAGAATCCTCATGCAGAAGTGAGGTGATGATAACAAGACAACCACTATTAGGTAGCTAAATTAATGTTTTAAAAATGCTAAGAATCGTATTTCGACTAAAATAATTTTCAAATTATTAAAAATAATGTAATTTCAGATAGTAACTTCCACCAGTCTACAGAACAAGAGAAGACTAAGTACTAACGAGTTTCTAACTCTGAACTACGCTAATTTCCTAACTGGCATCTTAAATTATAATTATTCGATTGTATAAAACAGTGGTTCCAAAAATTTTTTCCAGGGGTGCCCTTTTTTGGACTAAATTCAGCTATGGTGCCCTGCTATAAATACCATGAGAAACATTAATAAAAAATAAACACTCATTATCATTGAAAATCAATTTTTATAATTTTATTTAACATAATACAACATAACAGCAGTTCCAAACTTTATGTAATTTATGTAATGTTAATAATATATAACTGAATATCATTTTTTTATAAATCGCAGAGCCCCCGGAAAGTTCTCGCAGTACACAGATTGGGAATTGTTGGTATAGAATAATTCATACTAAATTTATTTATCATTAAGTTCTAGTAAACTATGACTCATAAAGAATTATTATTATTTATTACCTTAAGAAAACGGTACATAATTAGTAGAACCAATTAGGTATTAATGATAGATTGTAATAAAAAAAATGGTGTTTTTTTTTATTATACCACCGCATCATTATGCAATGGTATGGGTGGTTTAGCTTAGGCCACTTTTAATGAATCCACAAATTAAACAATGAGTTTGAAGAAAAAAATACATTTTTTAATATTTAATCGTTTTATTATAATGGTTTTTTATTTTTCTTTTGAGGAGAGCAACAGCTTATTAAGCTTTCCCTTGGTCTCTTAGCTAAATACACCTACCATGCAACTACTCAGCATCGGAAATAGACGTTCGTGATCGTTTAACGGTTGAGGGCGAATTTAGCGTGATCTTGTTTCACTATTATGTTGACCTAATAGTGTGGTAACTGAACGAGTTCAAAACGTGACATTCGCCGTTATTGTGACTGAGAATTTGTGCGCACGACAAATAAATTATTGCTTTCTTCGAACTCGGCTATCTACGGGTCAGAAAACTGTACGTCATAATAATATTATTATATACCCGAAAATTCAAATTTGTGTTTTGTCCACAAATTATAACCGCAGCGTGATAATAATTTTGGTGATTGCCAAAATAGAACCAACAATAACGAAATGGATGGTTGTTTATAGTGTTCAATGTTCATTGTGGCATTACTTCACCGGCCCGATGACCCGTTTAAATAAAAATACAATAATGTGATTATAATATATTACACTTTTATTTAATAATGTGTGTGTGTGTGTGTGTGTGTGTGTTCGGAAAGGAACTGGTGTCCGAGTAAAGCGGAATCCATTGATGTTACGACTAACAGCTTAGACAATACCATTCAACTATATCATTATGCTTTAGGTTATGCATAATTACGAAATTAAACATAGTATATTATAGTTGCTGTGCGAAAATTGTACACAGTTCTCAAAATTCGCTAAAATATTTTCTTTGCCTACGTATCTATTGGGTAGATGCCTAATCGGTAGGTTGCCATTGAGTCTTACAACAAATCCAATCCAATAGTGATTACATTTTACTCGTTTTTAATTTGAAATGTTTTTATTTGTAAATACCAATTTAAAAAAAATGTCAATTAAGAGATCAGACAGAGGCATTATAAATAAAAATATAATTTATAGTAAATATGTTATTTGTTACTATAAAAATGCATTAAAACATAAAAAAAATTTACATTTCTTTTTGTAGATTTTAAGCATATTTCATAAGCAACATCTGTTTAAGCCATTGAGTATTAAACTATGTAGAACAGTTATTCGTGTACTTGTTGGCCTAATATATTAAAACATCTGCACAGCACTCAACACAGATTTTAAACAAATTATAAAAATAATATTTTATTGGTATTTTTATTATTTTGTATTACTTTGTTTTTAAACTCTATAACATCTTAATTTATATTACCTAAATGATTAATAAAAAAATATTTTATTTATTTAAAATTGTATGTACACAACCTACAACTTTAACATTTTTATAAAAAGTTTAAAAATCAAATTCTTAAGCTTCAAGATATACATCTAGATATATCTCATGTATCAGTCACTCAAATTATATATAAAATAACTTGTAATAATTTGAAAAAAATTACAATTATTAGGTATAAATCTACTACGATTTGTAGGCGATTGTAAATATTGACATGCATTTTCAAGTTTACTGAAGAATCTAGTTCAATTGTATGGATAAAATAATAATTAATGTTACTATTCAATGTTCAACGTTCATTATGGCAAAAAGCCAATGATGATGCATTATGTATGTGGTATGTATATATAGTTGTAAAGTGTCAACACTGTCAACACATAATAACAATATATTATCGTAATAACTGTTTAATAGTGATTGATAATGATAGTAATTTAATTTAAGTATAATAACTAATCGTTATTAGTGGTAATAATTAGAGAGACTAAGACAAATAAAAACATTGGGAACTATATTTGACAAGAAATCATGAAAACAAACTAAAAAACTCGCAAAAAAATATGCATATAATTATAGTAATAAATCATATAAATTATAATATACAATGCTATAAAATTGTATGAATCTGAAAATTTCATATTTAATAGAAAATAAGTGTATAATTTGGAGTATGTCATCGTTTTTAAGTACAAAAGCCCTTTTAATACTGTTGTAATCTTGTCAATTGAAGTGTACCTACCTAGAATACCTACTTATAATAGATGAAATTTAGATAACACGAAACTTTTGGAGCGTTATTCTTGCTGTTAATGTAAAAAACTTAGTGTAAATTCCTACCTTTGACTAGATTCTAAAAATAATCTTTTTCAAGTAAATTTAAATTATCAGTCGAGATATGAATATGGTTTTTATGTAATTAAATGTTTTATTTATATTTTATTATAAGTAGGTACCTTTTATAATTTATCCATGCCAACTAATTTGTCAACATACAATTAACATTAATGTAATTTTAACAATGATTCATCAGATAATAATTGTAATATTATTCAAACAACCAAGAGAGATTTTAAAATAATGTGACATATTGATATGTATATAAAATACATTTCTGGTAATAAAATTTACATGCTGTTTAACTATAGAATTCTAAATAAATGTTAAGTAATAATTTTTGTTTTTAAATCCTTATGTAATTTTTTTCCCATATTTTTTTATAACAATAAAATAAATTATTATTTACATACGAGTTCGAAGATGATTATAAATTGATTAAAATCGAAGGACAATATTATAAATTTTTTCCTCATACAACGGATAGATTAAATTATCCAAAACCAGGTTATTTTACTAACGATGACGTACATAAACATTTGGTAGGTATAAAATAGTTTATTTATATGGAAGCGATGTTTCATTAGTTTATTGTGTATCATACAATATGGAATAGAATTCGAAAGTAGGTTGAAAAATATAACAAGAACTATTCATTTATTTTCAATGTGGTTTTACATATTATGAATCAGTGGCTACAGATTTTTATATATCAAAATACACTTTCCACTTGAAATAAATCAACTCATCAATATTCTACAAGCACGTATATCATAATATTATGTGTTACTCGGTATTAAAAATGTATTTCAAAATGTTATCTCACATGTATCGACAAGTATCTGATACTATTATATTATTACATTTTTGATTTGATATCTACGTTGTCCTACACTACATTAGTTATAATTAACTATATAATCAAAAATTATTTTATTTTTGAAATACTTACCTACTAAAATATTATGAAAAAAAAAAATAATATGAGTGAGCTACAGAGCCGGATGTAGAACATAAAAACATTCGTTTCATTTCGCCCACCTTGGTGTGGGGTGTTATGTTGAGATATTTCAATTATTTTAAAATAAAGAGTAACCATTGTAACAGAAAAACCATTCTGAGCGGAAATAGATTGAAAAAAAATACTTGCTATTATTGCATCGAAATATTTTATTTTTTATACCGATAAAAATGAATTAATTAATTAATTTATGTAATTTATAGGTTGTAAGTTAGGTAAGAACAAAAATAATAAATCTTTTCCTATTTCTATGGTAGTATGATTAGACTTGATTGGTTTTGTATTTTTAATTACAGACAAAATTGTATTTCCAACTTTATTTACAATCATTTCAAAAAATTAATTTCAGTTTTCATGTGAAAGATATATAACTTAACCAAATTTACTAGATTTAAAAAACGTTTGATTTGAATTCAAAAATTATTTTATATATTGTGCACTTTTATTGAAGGTGATACATCTAATAACTTTATTAGGTACGTTTTTTAATGAGCGTAGATAACGAATCAAATTAAATTTTGTTTTAAATAAAATAAAATTATAGTAATATAATACGGATTTATAAATATACGTTAAAAAAAGGTCAAATATCACGTTTAAACTAGTTGGATAATTGAAATGTGAACCACATATTGAAATGCAACCAGTTTGAACCAATTATTTATACATTTATCATACTTATAAAATTATTGATTTTATTGCACTTAATCGATGCTACTTTACCGAAGCATAGGTACTATAATATTAGGTAGTATACATACCTAAAGAATAAATTAGAAAACATCCAATACTCAGGGAGCTTTTGTTAATCGTTTCGTCGATTTCGCGTCCCATGTGATAACATCGTTGTTAGCCACAATAATATAATAACGGTTCAGATCTATAAGTAAGACTGCGATACGAAGTAACGATAATGCGTAATAACACACAATACTTTTTATATGTTGTACGAGTATATTACCAAGGTTTTACTATTGTATTTTCCAAATCTGTACAATATATTCCTACACATTAATGACTACCTAATACATTTATACTCAATATAATTAGTTATAAAAAAAGCGTCGTTGATGCATATGAAATTATTATAAAAATATCATGTACACACTACTTTCATAAACAACCCGACGCGTAATCCTCGGGAACCAGACAAGCATTTCATCAAGCCGGAGATGATATGGTTCGTTCAAGACTAGTCGCGTCAAAATTTCACTGCAATGCATATCAGTTTATACGCTGCACTCGTAGACAATGATGCGAAAACGGTTGGTTACCGCTATAGATTGAAATTCGCAGCCAGAATTTCATCGTACTGCACAACTAGAATAAACCATGGCAAGATCTCTAAATACCGGACACACTACCGGTCGCTGAAATTGTGTTCACTATCTAGAGGTATATTTGGAGGCTTTCGTTAGGGGAGGTTCCATTGTAATATAATATATATAAACAGTGACACGAAAATGTTTTGGTCGTGAATCAGACAGTGGTGACCAATTATGTAAGACTGATGGTTATCGGTAAACATTGTGATTTTACCCGCACGCCGCGCCGGGAGTATATACCATATATCAGTGTACAATACATAATGGGGACGATGGTCGCCTCAACCGAACAATTTACCGTAGTTGCTGACATACAGATAACTATGGACTTATAGAACCTTTCGTGGAATTTGCATACTAACGTATTAGAAAGTCGGTGTCAAAACATGGATCTGTCCAGCAAAGTTCTAAAACTAAACCCGCTCGGTGAGCACCGACTAAGCAACCCCTGACCATATTATTTGCCGTGGGTATACACACGGCAATTAGGTATCTGTGATTATTTCGTCAATCAGTTTTATAAAATGGTCGTTGCTGCTATTTTTTAACGTCCATGTTTACCATCCAATTCTCGTTCACATATCCTTTTCCTGTTTTTCATCTGTCACGTCAACAATAGTGCATATGTATTGTGCTAATGTGTAGTTTGTGTTATACTGTACTTATGAAACAAAATTCCGACCATGAATCTCGATGTCGGTACAACCATTAGTGAAGTCGCAGTGGTCGTGCAGTTACGGTAACTATGGTCCTAATTGTACTTTCGGCCCAACGACTCGTGTCAGTTGTTTCCCCAGGATAGCACGCCGGGCGTTGTGGCTTGTCAAGGATTGCACATATTATTTACAGATTCGTTGTAGGAATAGACAGTTTCATAAGCGTGCCTCATAGTTTTGAAATAACAATTTTTGTACTTGCATGTTATTTATATTACAATGTATCAATATAGATACATTGAATAGTTATTATTTGAATATTTGGAAAATTCCGAAGAAAACAATTGTCGAATAATCTCATGACTCGCCGTTGGAGACGATGTTTAGTATACAACTATACTATAATATAATATCTATCAAGTATTATCGTTGGTGACACATGATATGTGCATTTAGGTATAGGTAACGTAACCGACATAACAATGTTACTGTATCAATTGGATAGTAGCATGGCCACTCTGAACGTTGTTGGTTTTATGAACAACATTAAAGGGCATTTGGGTATCTGATTATAACGCAAGTGTGTCCGTCCAAGATACACGCGCTCCAAATAACCTCATAACGCAATGCGTCCAATAGATGATTTATCTCATTAATAAAACAATATTTGTATTAATTAAAGTGTATGTATGCCTATAAGTACATATCACCTACCATCTGTATGCAAATTATATTTAGATACATATTATAATATATTAATGTATACAATTATATAATATTAATAATTATTATAAGTTAATTAAAAATATGAAATTTGATTCAGGATTACAACTTATAATGTCCAATTAAAAATATTATGAACCCAAGCAATAAAATAATGAGATGATATCAACAGATAGTTCGAAGTATCATAATCGCTGTGATTGCAAATTCGAGTATAACAAGGAATTGCCACATAATATTATTTGGTTTAAACAGGTCCCTAAAATATATTCAAAAAGATTGAATTTTTTTTTTTAATGTACTCTTTTTCAACAGGTCATCTTATCCCAAGAAAATTATAAACTCTGGTATTTTATAACTTCCCCTTATTATTTTTTGAATATCCTTTCGAAGCGCACGAAATCACATGAAAAATTATGAGCAATTTAATATTATAACATCGTTAGATAACGAACACCATGTAATAATAATAATATTATAATAACTGTCGGGAAAGATAACATCATAGCATAATATATTATACAAAGGTATTAAGGTTTTTTTATTTTTATTATTTTTTTTTTATTATTATTATTATTATTACCATCCAAACAATAATCTCGTAACTTCTATCGTGTGTGGTGTGTACGGCGGCAAACCCAGTAAAAGATGACGATGACGATGATGATGATTAAAATAATAACGACGACGATGACGAAAACCGATCGGTTCTCCAACACTCGACGGCCGACGGTTTATTGCGCAACAGAGCAGTTCTAGGTCGCCAGCCGGCGAAACGATCAAAGGATGACGGCGACGTCCGCTGCTCAAGTTCACGATTGTGCCCGTTTTGAGTGGAAAGAAACATAATATCGTATCACTGCCGGGTCCGGCGGGCGGCGGCGGCGGCGTCGTGTACCTATACCATTGGCGGTCGTGCATCCCGAAGTTATCACACCGCCATGACGTAACCACGGTTGTGGTGGCGGCGGCGAATCGGGGGAAGCGCCGACCGACCGCCGTATGGTCCCCGTGTATAAAAACCGCGGGCCGACGCTGTTCCGACGTCAAAACTTCACCTCTCACCGGCGTACTTATACCCGATCACTTCGCGCACGCACATCAAATCCACACGGATCGCGTCTTTTCTATCGTCGTCTTTTCTGCCGACATCACGGTACACGTACGACTGCAGCTGCAGCGAGAAGACCGTGACGGCGATCGCTAACCACCGGTGGTGACATATATACATTATTCAGACAGACACCTCAGCGACCATAACCATGGTCGGCACAAGACATTTGGTGAGTACCTACGCGAAGTTTGGCCGGACGATATAGATCACACATGGTATAGATTTACAGGTAATAATAATCATTACCAATAGAGGTTTCATTACGGGTTTCAAGCAATCTCCGATCGCAGCTATAGGTAAATAATCGCAAACTGATGAAAAACCGTTGCTGTTCAAAGGCAACGAATAACGACTGAAGTATCATTTGATATTTATGAACTGTATATTATAATCACTGTTGAGTAAGCTTATTAAATTGTTCAGTAATATTTACTTACTCGCGAGTATTACGACAACTATACGTTGATATAAAGTGGAAATATTTCAAAGGATTATGTAATTGTCTTAAAAATGATTAAATGTTATCTGTCACTTAAATACGTATGAATGCGCGTGTACATATATCGCCGTTTCTATTCACATGTTGCCGACTTTTGAAAAGAATCCCAGTCGTTCATCCACACCACCGAAAAACGAGTTAAATACGCAGCAACTAGGATGTAGAGGATTTCGGAAGTATAGACAATCGTTACACACTGTGACTGGTATAGAACATCGGCGAAAAAACAAAATTGTAAAATGAATAGCGTCCCGACAAGCATGTTGGATTGGATGGAGTTGGATCAACTAATCGGGTTTAATCTGGTCGATAAATTCATTGTTTATAACGTTTCGCAACGTCCAAGACTAAACATGATTTAATACGTGTCTGGACGCAGTACTTTGGAATTTGTCACAACTCATAACGTTTTACCAATGTTTAGTAGATCGTCTTCGAAAAACTTAAATTATGTTACTAACGTTAGGTTTAAATAGAGTTGGTAGGTAAATACTTAATACTTAAACCCTAGTTTCGTTACCAAAAAAAATGTTCGTTACAGTAATAATTTTTACTCGTGTCACTACTGAACACTGCATTTCACCTAAACCTATTACATATTATTATATACCAACATATCGCCCGTCTACCAAAACTTAACCAACTAGTCGTTATCCAACCAACCCGACTAATAATTACCTCTATGCATCGCTGCATATCCGTGGTTATTGTTACATGCCGGCAACAGTATTATAATGCGTTATGCGATCCACAGGTGTTTTTGACTGTGTACGCCCTGTACGCGCAATCATTAGCTGCTTCTCCCGTCTACCAAGAGGACGACCACTACGACCATCATGAACACCATCATGGTCCACCACCAGCCACATCGTATGCCACTATATCGACGACGCACGTCAAAGTGCAACATCCGCCAGCGAAATACGCGACGCCGTACAAAGTGAGTACCTTATTGATATTTTACGTCTCTGCTAATTTTCTATATCGGTAAAAGGGAATATTTGTGTGTGTGAGCGATCCACAGTCAAGTCTATCACACTCGTGATTCTGAAATTTGGTACATTGATATAATTCAAGGATGTACACTCCGAAGAAATTGTTTTTAGTTTTTAATTTTAAAGAGAGGCTCACACAGGGATTTGTTGGCTCACCAAAAAAATGAATATTTTTTTGTTTGTATATGGTTGTTATTAGTTACAGAAAATAAAGTAGTTATTATAATCAACTATAATTTTAGACCTATATTTTATATTCGGTCAAAACCATCTCAATTACTGTGTTAAATATGTATAGCTTTCATTTAACGGAGTTTAACATAGTGTAAATCTACTGGCATTATTTCATTTTGTCGTGCAGGATCAGTTGTGGTTTAATAGATAAAACGAAAAAATATTTAAAAACACGACGTATTCCAACGAGATGAGCAGGTGTAAGCTATTATTTAGCCTAACCCGTTCGTCGACTTAAATCAAATCGTTACCATTCGATTATGATAATCGTATTATGTATATAATACCTATTATACAGGACTTTGCGTACGATATTTCGAGTCGCACGAATACGAATAATTTATTTATCATACAATAGACGATATAGTGTGAAAATATTATAATTCTCGGCATATTGATATTGCGTATGTGGGTATAATATTATAAATGCGACGGTTTTGTAATGCGCATAAAATATATATATTTTAATATAGGCGTATAAATAATAATTGTGTCCTATCCTATATACGACCGCCGTCGGCATGTGTGTGTGTTTACGAAGTAGGAAGTGTATAGAGCTATATATGACCCGTGTATATATCCGCACACTCAGATACCTATATATATATATATATATATTACATTCATACAAACAAACAAACAAACACACACACACACACACACACATACCTACAATATACATCATGTCGTGTAAGTATATTCTGACACACTGAACGGATGCCTTTCTCCTGCGAGTTGCGTAAGTTCGGCGGCGCGACGAGACGCGAAGTCGTTAAACCCGCTACCACGTTACGATTGTTTTTTTTCCAACTCGTTCACTTTCCAAGTTCGACAAAACGGGCGGCCAGTGAGGTTCCCCCGTACATATTATAATATTATAGCCTCGGAGGTTTGGTAATCGAATTCGATCGTATAATAATATAATATTAGGCATAATATTATATGCACGCCGCGCCAACGCGAGAGCATTTACCTTTTAGGCATGTATTATTATTATATACAGGGCCATTCAGAACGATTTATCCGATTTCAAATGCTTACATATTTTTAGTTTTAGAGTGTTTAGAGTGAAATAAATAGGTAAATGATACATTAAACGAAAGAAAAAAAATTTCAAATTTATTTAACGGTATACCTATATAACAACGTTTTACGTGACTTCCCTTGGTCATGCGAACAACATCTAGTCAGAATTCAAATTCATTCTACATGCACATTCGATATTATTGATTCCGCTAATTTTTTTAGCTCCTTTGTAGTTGGTGGTACATACACAGTTTCATTAATAAATTTCCCAATCTACTAATCTACTAATAAGTATAGTCACATGGCGTAAAATCATATGAGACCTAAGAAGCTAGGTGCAAAGCATCGAATAAATCATTTTCAATAATTCTGTATATAAATACGATCAAACATAGATAAACCAATAAATATTTTTCGAGGTGCTAATATTATACTAATAAACGTAATAGACATGTATTGGTGCATCCAGAGATAGTAAAACAGTGGTGGTACAACAGTATTGACAAAATGGGTTTGACAATATTTCCGTGGACGTTAAAGTTCTCCTATTTATTATTATATAACATTACACCTATATGGGTTAGATCGGTATAATATACCGAATCACACGAATTGCGTATTACCACCCGTACCAGTCCCTCGAAATGCGTTCCACTTTCATCTTAAATAAAGGTATCACAAATTGCACCCAAGTTGAATTTTAAAACGTATTTTTTTAGTTGTGTAAATACAAACTGATTTTCAATGTTATAAATTAATTTAAATTTTTTATGAAATTACTTAGTATTACAACATTACCTAATACTTAAAAGTTAATAATATTAATTTAAATATTTCATACAAACATAATAAATATTATATTTTGTATAATTTTAGTGGTTCTCATGTTAAATAATAATATTAAGGATTATACAAACGTCTCAGTCCTCAACGGATAAGTAACAATAGTATATACTTACACCACAGAGTCAGTAATTATTTCATAAATTATAATTTATTGTTACTTTGATTAGTAATCATATGCAATTATATGACTTATAAGCTACTCTGTAGTATTATTATTGTATGTTTAGTTTTTAAAATTAGCAATTTTTATTTGAGAACCTCTATACAATTTTTCTTTTCGTACTGAAATGATCAAGAATAAAGCTTTTCGTAACTTAGGATTTATTAAACGCACTTGTAGTTCATTCTCAGATCTTATTTCCTTAAAAATCTTCTATTGCTCTCTTGTTCAATCCAATCTAGAGTACTACCCTATCATCTGGATAAATAATACGTCAAAATAAAATCTTATACTAAAATCTGTTCAAAATAGTTTTTTACGTTTTATCTCCTTTAAATTCAACATCCGCAAACCCCTCCATGGATCATGTAATAATGTTTTAAATTTTCTTAATATTTCTCTACTCTCTAATTGTTGTATACTTTGACTCTATAAATTTCTTCAAAAGCTGTTATTTGGTTTAATTTGTTGTCATGAAATACTTTCTTTAATCCACTTTAAAATGCATAACATATTAATACTAGAGATCCTAAATCATTTTATCCATTTTTTTCAAATAAAAATGAGATCTTAAACGTTCTTGCTAACCTTCTAATGGTTGCAGGTAATACATAATAATTATGTCTTTGGTTATATTTAACAATTTCTAATTATCTTTGATTTGTATTCTATATTTAATACTAAGTCTTTTTTATTATATACAATCTATTATTAAGTAATAATGAATAATTCACTGATTTTACTCAGTTGAAGTCTGATTTTAGCAAATTATAATTAATTAATATATAATTTAATGATCATAGTTAATTCACATAGTTCACGTTACTTTTTATATTAAAACTTTTAAGGAAATTTTGACTTAAAAATAAAATTATCTATTACGGTATTTCAACATTTGAGATAGAGGATGATATTCTTTTTTTTTTAAAAGAATTTTTAAATTTATAAACTAAACATTTCCATTGATTGTTCAGTGTACACTAGTTTTATATTTCGAACCTATATTATGTGTTTGTTATTATAATGTGCACATTTCGATTAAATTTCATTGTTGTCAGCCAGCAATTATTTCTTTTGTTAATGACTTCCCATTACACACCTCTCTAGACTTTATAATTTATATTATAATAGGTTCGTCAAACGGACCGGTTACGCGGATGATTACGTACAAAATATATTAACACAATTATTTCTCGATCTGTAAAACATTATAATACAGTAATACACGATATCGTAGACTACATATTACTTTCGATTTAAAGCTTCAGGCTATCTAATTATACACAGAGGCACTTGATAAACACTTGTATTTATATGTAAAGTTATTATTTTTTGAAACTCGTGCATGAACTGCACATTAAATTATTATGAGTAGGCACCTAATTAAAATTATGTGTTCTTCTATTATGTAAAAAGATGACTCATATCAAACTTACAAAGAACCTTGTATTAAATGGTCAAGGTTTTTTACTTGCAAACAAACATATTATGTTATTATAAATAAATTGAAAAAAACTAAAAAAACCTAAAATTTAAAGTATTTATAAATAGTACAAAAAGAGCTAGATTAGTTTTAAAATTGTACCAAGTTTAATAAATTCTTATACGACTATTTGGTCAAAATTTCAAGTCTCACCTTTATTTATTTTTAAATTGTAATAAAAAACGAAATTGATTTAGTCAACGATTGGCATAGATATTGCGCGAAAATTCACAGTTCCTTCATTTTTCCTGACTATTTTGAAAAGTACTGTATATTTTTAATTTTTACCTTCCAATAGTGCTAATTAGATAACAATTTTCTACCAGAAAGTAAAAACAACCTTCAAAGTTGAAAATGTTCTAGGTACTATAAAACGTGTTCACGTACACAAAAAAATAAAACTCACATCATTGTAAAATCAATATACAATGCATTGCTCTGCTCAGAATTTAAATGAAGACACAAATGATAATCTCTTTTCCTATGACATACCTATTATATTATTGTTATAAATTATTTAATATTTATAATTATTATATAAATCGTTATCTGTTATTCCTAATAATAAAAATGTGCTATAATATTGTGTTACTAAGTTTAGATGACCAAGTTGAAGGAATCTGAGATTAATAATAAAAGAAAAAAAATTTAAAAAAGATTTAAAGATTTATACGCTTTCTATTCATCACTATCAATTATTGTTCCAATTTTTTAGTTGCAGTTAAACTAAATTAAAATTCTCTATTATTGCGTGACTTATTTTTTATTAGTACCTACTTACTAACTATTCATTTATTATTATAAGACCTTTATTTAATACACAATGTGATTTTAATAGTAATTTACTAGTTTCGATAAAATTTTGTACGATAAAAAGAAATAACCAACTGAGTAATGTTTACTGACGAATTCCAATTTTTGCAAACCTATCAACCGCTTTATACAAAGCGTGCGGTCCGTGGTATAATAACTAAGAAGGTAATTGTATTGTTATTCCAAATCCTTTAAAAAAAAAAAAATAACAATAAAAATGCGCACATATCATTTTTTTCTCCAATAATTAAACTTTTGTGGAGTGGTGAGGAAGGGCAAAGTTATAAATACTTTGTAAATGTCATAATATACACAAAAAAACACACAACACTATAAAATAAAGACATTCATCGTACCGCTAAGAATCTAAAACAGTATTCAACATATTTTTAAACTAAATAAAATTTTTAATTATTTAAGTTAGTTACCTAACAATAACATTTTATGTAAATAGTTCTCACTTAAAAATACATTTATATAATATTGTATTTTATACCTGGTAATTAGGTAATAATTTTTAAATTTTCCAAAAAAATTAATAACTCAAAAATTCAAATTATAAAATAATAATTTAAACAACATGAAAATATTAATATTCAAACTTACAAAAAAGTATATCACTTTTTATATTTCACTCTTTTGGTGTATACCGAATAAATGTCCTTCAAATATCAGTAATTTATTGAATATTTAGCTTTGGAGAAATTCTAGCGTTTCCAAATTTCAAATTAAAAAGTATACTAAATAAAACAAAAACGGTTAGCTCAATTACACACGTTACAGTCATCAAAATAACGTAGGTATTATACGTATAATATAGGTTGAAACATTGAATTAATATTTACACGGATTATGTCCCCGGGGATATTTTGAATTTAGGATATTTTTAACAGTTATTTTATCTTGTTACCATATGTGTAGAGCATGAGTACATGACTGCTCTACTGCAGCAATATTATGATGACTTTTGTAGATATAAGTCGTTTATTCTCGTAATAAAAATATGGATAACCATGTGTACTTTTGTGTTCCTATATTATTAATGTTTGGATGTTTGTTTTTGCGCAGCATGAGTATCTTTCGCAACCTCAGGTGGCGTACAAGTACATATCACTGCCATCGGCCGTCGCTCTGCAGCAGTCCGGTAAATTTGAAGAACCATCCACGTCGGGCTACAAATATCTGGCCGCGTCGCCCACATATAAGTACGTACAACCGCCAGCGGTGACCACCGAACCAGAAGCCGCTGAGGAGCCAACCAACTCGTTGAAGTACGCGCTCAAATACGAACAGAACTCGTTCAAACAGGAACAGCAGCAACAGTTGCAGCAGCAAGACTACGAACAGCCGGCCGTTCAGTACAAATACATAGCCGTGCCGTCGTACAAGTATGTGCAACAAGTGGCCACAGAACCGGAATACGGTCAGCAGCAGCAGCATGCTGTTTCTTACGACTACACCGAAGACAAGCAATAATAAATTATATAAGTAGATACTAACGATGGCGATTATAATGTAAGGTCCCGATGCCTATAGGCAACGGTATAGTGAATTTAAAAATATATCAGAGGCGACCGTTTTTTATTCAATGTTGCCACTTGAAATCGTTAAAAATATTAGCTTTAAGTATCAGCTATTGTAGTTTGCAACGAACCGCATCCAACAGTACACAATAATATGACACTCCCTTAATAAAACTTCTTAGTCGCCTCTCAAATACCTCTTTCATTACGCTGTTGCTCAAACTCATCTGCGATATAATCACGTTGCTAACCATTTTAGCCCACCACTTTGATCTGCACTCTTACAACATATATGTATATTATATATTATGTTTTATTTTTGTGAATGATTATTAAAAAAAAAAAAAAAAAAAATACTTAAAAAAATGTCATCTTACGTTTCACGTTTAATATTATGCGTAACATAATTACTTTTGTTATTTAACCACGCAGAGACCATCTCTATCTCTCCATTTTTCTCTCTGTGTCATTCATTAAATTACACCAATGATTAGGTATATATTAAAAATATATATTTTATATTATTATTTGTATGCGTACCTACACATGGTCTGCTGTTTGTTTTATGCGTCCCTCTGTAAATGTAGAGGTTAATTGTATCTTATATAATACAAATACGATTACATATTTTTGTGCTTTAATTATAGTATCATTTTATTTTTTTTTATATATTTTTACATATGTTTATAATATAATATATGCATTATTTACATTTATATATTTTATATTTATACGTGTTTCATTATTTTGATGATGTGCTACAGTTGCACAAAAACGCGATCTTGTAACTTGATCTACTACTTAGAAATATCAATATATCATACACATATACCAAATAACTTTTTATTATATTTTTAAATGAAATTGTAATAGTATTTAAATTATATGAAGATTTATTTTGAAACTACCCATAGTAGTAACAAATTACTATATATTATATAGATAGAGTTGTTAGTAATATAATACTTATACACGGGGACGGGTACAAGGGCTCAGGAACATTTTGAATAATACATTTTTTTAATATCTTTAGAAATTGCAGCTAACCTCTTTCTTTTTATTAAAATATTAAACTCGATATTACAAAGTCCAAATTTGGATTTGTCTAAAACTTTTTGGCATGTTAAAAATGTAATTTATGTTATTGAAAATACAAGAAACAATTAGAGAGATCAGTTGAGTTTGAATAATATTTTTAAAATGCTTCTGATATAGCAGCTCTAGTTGGTGAAGAAATAAGAATATATACCTCGTTTACTCGATCGCCAAACGAAACATTCTAAAATTGATCATTTACCTAATCCAATATAGAATACTATAGAACAACTATCTTTTTTTTATCTTTTATCGATTATTTGATGTCAGAACTTAAAACAAGATTTAACAAGAAGTTCAGTAAAGTTATGCCTTTAGAAGGTTTGATACCAACATAATATATTGAATATTGATAATATGATAAAACATGATATATACTTAAAACAGCAATGATTTATAGGTACTAATAGTAAAAATTGGTCCGGTCAAGAAATGGACATAAAATCTGAATTATTATCTATAAAAATAAATGGCACAAAGATCAAACAATTAAACCAGATAAAATGATTGAAGCATTGCGATTCATTTTCTCCGACTTTTTATACTCAATGTTTTTATACATTATTGCAAATATTAGCCATTAAATTAGTCATCATAGCTAGTGTTAAACTAATATTTTTATCATTGAAGCGATTAAAAAATTATACGAGATTAACAATGTGCTAGGAGAGTTTAAATATATGTTTTATATATTAATTTTAACTATTGCTTTTAAAATATATTATGTATGTCTTTGATGTCCTCTTCTCCCTTTTCTGCAAATTTAAATCCACCCCTGCCTATAGTAGTTCCATTAAATAAGCAATCTATTATATCCATAATATTATTATGACATAAATTGTACATTTTTTACTAGACCAATAATAGTCGGCTAAAAAGAAATCACACAAGATTAGTTTATTAAATATTTTCGAGATATGAATTTTATATTGCTAGAATCAGATTTGATCAACAAAAAAAATATAGATAAAACACGTGTATTTGATGAATACGCAATCAAATAATTGAAATATTCATAAATACTTTATTCTTATGATTTATACTTGGTCTTATATCTAGTAATTGTAAAGTAATAATAAATGTTAAATTATTATTTTATGAAATCGGTTTTTTGATAATATATAACAGCTGTAACAAGTCCTTTATTAATTAACCATTAACTATAAACTTCTGTAGTTCTGCGTTATAAATAAACATATTGTTTCAATAATTACATTTATGTTAATGTGAAATAAATGTGTCATTTTATTATACTATAGTTTTAATTAATGAATAACAACTATTGAATCATAGTCATTTGGATATGCAAGTTTATTAAGCGAAAATCCCGTGATAATTTAGGAGTATATTATAAGTATAACTTATAACAATTTTAAGTATGTTAATTGTATTCTCTATAACATTGATAAAAGTATAAAAATAATTGGCTATTGTGTGTTCATTAACTAAACAGTGAATCGTGTGGTTTTTAATTTTACGTATAAATGTGTGGTTTTTAACAATGACCCTCATTTTTGTTTCTTATTAACCAAACCTTATGTATTCTTGTGACGATTTATGACATTTATAAATGTAGGAAAAAATAACTTGAAAGAAAACAAACGATACTTGTGCGCCAAAAAGCAAAAACCTTCATTGCGCACAATATTGTTGATCAAGTGGAATGTTTTTACTGCGGTTGTGACTAATTGACACACATTTTTAACCTTATTTTAATTCAGCATAGCTGTATGGTTTTTTTTTAGTCAAATTGAAATAAAATCATTATTTACTGGACATGCATTCGAATGATGATGGTTTTCAAGCTACTTATTTATTGTCACTGGTTCAAATGCCGTCGGTCGCAAACACGGTAACGTCAATAAGCCTAAGATACACGATAACATGTTGTAGAGAATAATCAAACAGTAATCGTTCATCGTCTTACGCGTGTTTTAATATAATATATTAACCTTGTAAATGGACTGATCAAATTGAGAAAACCTGTTTTAGGGTTTTCTGACCACGTATTATTGCAAATTATCAAGTTGATAAGTACCCACTACCTGCCGATAAAAAATATATATACAAGATGTGTGTTTATTATTTTTCCCGCAGACCCAAACTTTTGCCGGATCTTTGCACAGCGATTTGGCAATATAATATTATTGTGTTATTTCTCACAAAATTAAATGTGTATGTAATTATTATAGCAGAAATATACACAAAGCAGCTAATGCTGATGATATTACATTGCGTATTATGCGCATGCTTATATAGTACCTATCATTTATGTAGGTGCATTATGTACTTTATGACCAAAGTATACGTTTACCGGACGTCACGATTTGTTGTTCGATTTTGATGGACAAAAACAAATTAGTGCGTGACCCCCGTGAGCCATTGATATATTGATATTGATTGAACATTATGACATCATAATGAATTATTATCATTATTATTATATGAGTATTATGACCAGCTGTATAGCCTATAACATTATAATTTAATAATTAATACTCGGGCACTAGCGTTGCTTCTTATCAAAACCATTAGTATTTAATTGTAGCAATAGTGATTATAATCAGAATAATAAAATAATATTATGTAACGTTGCCACTGTATATAATATGCATTGGTATGCATCGGTAGTCGGCATTGAGCACATAACTTGCAAACAATTTATTTAATATGACAATTATTTTGTTAAATTGAGTTATACAAAATTAAATTGAATGACATATAATATTGTACATTTACAACGTTAAAATATTAATGATTTGCTAGGGAAGTGTTTAATAATAACTCGGTAAATAAAATATAATATTAAATAGTATGCATAGTTGTCTAGTAGTCTAACAATTAATAATAAATATAGATAAACCTGGTTTTTAAATTCGTAACACTCATATAATCTAGTCACTTGTCGTTAACCAGACAAGTTATTTAAAACTCATATTCGCACATTGTTTGCAAAATATATAATTTAATTTATTGTGATTTATTATTTATCGACATTCTGTGACTTAATTTTGTCGCGATGACAATAAATAAATAAAACTTTCGTAAACTAAGACCAATCAAAACTATTTGACTGTATATTTCATTTAAGATACATGATATATGGCTTTTATTGGTTTCGGTATCAGATAAGTTTTTAGGTAATTTGATCAAATATACTTATGGACCATAATTTTATAAACCAGTAAGATCTAGAAGCTTATTTTGTGGAGGACTTAAGACAATTTATCCAGATGACATTGTACTATTATGTTTTTATTTTACTATTTTATGAAAATATATCTATTAATTATATTACACTTATTTATTATAAGAAATATTAGTGAAATTTAACTTCTGTTGATTTTTCAGGCTTCGAAATCATCATATTATTCAATCAAGTTTGCCACAGTCGTTTAAAACAATAAGTCTCAACTTCAGTTTTTTATTTTGAGTAATACTGTTACTTTTATCACGGTATCGTATTTCTTATTATGAACTCTTACTCATATCACAGCCATAGACTTCAGTGATTAGTCCAATTAGCAATCGTATATATTTACTGATATTTAATAATTGTATAATTATTATTGTTATTGGTGAAATAAAGTTGTTATTATTATTATTATAAGTGCATTTGAAGCGTTATATTTTTTTAAAAAAAGGTTTAAACTATATATTGTAATTAAAATTTTTAAAATTTTAAGGTCAAAGAACCCATCGACCGCAAAAAATATACACAATTTATGCTGTTCACATCAAACCGCGTAAATGGTTTTAAACTAAACTGTTAGGGACCCCAAGGTTCTACTCATAAACCACGCCTTACAATTAAAATATACGCCTATGTATGTATACTTTTTTTACAATATCATCATTTTTATTTATTTAGTTTTTTTTTTTAAATTATCTATTGTTAATACATAATAATATACACATGTTCAAACATAATATTTTTTATTTGTATTAGCGATAAAAAATTGAACTTGAAAATTCCTATTTTTCCGTAATTTTTTTTTTTTGTTTTCTTAATTATTAAGGAAAGTATTTGAAATTTCTTACTTTTGATCCCCCCCTCCCTCTACCAACAAGATTTATATTCCTACCAGAAAAAAAAATGAAGTTGAAAGTCTTACAAGTTTAAGCATTTTTAATGTGCCAAAAGGTGTTAATAGACCTTTTATCTAAAAAAAAAGCACACATCATTGTAAAATTAATATATTCATCTCTCTACTTAGAATCTATAAAATTTTTTTGTAAGACATAATAATATGATGGTTATATTTTTTTCTTATAGATTATGTAGGCACTTAACTAATAACTTAATTCGATAATATTTGTAGATATAAATGTTCTATAATAAATTATGTAATTATGTCAATATAACATATAATATGAATGTATAATATAATATAAATATTTTATTTAGTATATATAATTTCGATATGGTAGTTTGAATATTTACCTCAACAGGAGGTCTCATAGAAATATAAATTGGGAAGAGCTGGGAAAAAAATAAAATAGTTAGCAATTCCTTTTTCCCGTTCCATAATTGTTGTTTTAGCTGCATAACGTATTATGAAAAGTATATAAAAAATTAAAATTGTAATGAATGATAAAATTCGTTGATTTTTATACTTGACATAAGTTGTAGCTATAAGTTTAAAAAACATCTTATTTATAATTAATATTTTATTAATTATTTTAAATAAAAACATTATATATTTTTTTTTTGATTTTTTTTTACAAATAAAATAAATGCTACGTCATGAATAACTGTACTACGATGATAACATGAGTTCCTGGCCTAATCTAGCAGCCTGCGCTGATGTGTATACAAAACAAATAAAATAGATAAGTTAAAAAAATCTCGTACACCACATTAGAAACCAGCATAGATAATGCTACAGTATAAAAGTCTACAAGGTTAAACAAATATTTTTTATTTTTATTTTTTGTACACCACAACTATTATAAATAACTTATTTTATATATATGGTATTAAAATATATTATATAATATTGAACCAGCATACAAAATTAAAATAAAGTGTATAATTATAATTTTATAAAAGTATAAGAACATTAATTTAAATTCAATCAAATCCCTTAAGTTATGCATTAAAAGTAATATAAATATATTTCTATAATTCAATAGATTGCTTAAACATTTATTTATTATACTATAGTGAAGTAGATAAAATATTATATCAATTGGCTATAAAATGAACTGCCATTAACTGGTGACAGAAGCAACATTATATTCTTGATTGTGAAAAAAAAAAGGTTTCTATCATAAGATAGCTGTGCTACAAATACAGAATAAAAAATATATATATAAAAGAGCAACATTTTTAATATGAAAATTGAAATTTCGCAAGAGATTAGAGTTAAACATTATGATAACGCATTCCAGAAAGACGAATAAATTAACTAATTAATTAATTTTATTGTAGATTAACTATATTTTTTTTAGCACAATAATCCCTGTATTTTTTGATTATACATTTACTTAAATATAATTATGTGTCAAAATAGTTTTCTTTTGTAAAATTACATTAGTATAGAAACATTAAAATTTCTCATCAACCTTGGTTATATTCAAGGGCTCCTCAACACAATGCACTCTGTTGCGTTGAATAGCATTCAGTCGTTCGCACTCATTCAATCCCAACGCATAATAATTATTACTTTTAACAGCTTAAAAAATTTTTTTCGAGTTTTTTTTTCTTTACTTCAATTATGGGTAAGTACATAAAAATTATAAAACCATCTTGACCGTACTCTTAACATATGTACAATATATGAATTATGTAGGTAATTTAATATTTAAAATTATAATTTTTAATTGGCATGTTAATGTTTTTAGGCAACTTAAAAATCATAATTTAACTATAATATTATCTGAAATATAAATACGAGCTTAGATTTTTATTGCACTATTTAAAGACAATTATTATAAATTTTAAATCAATTTTAAAAGTAATATGTGGAAAGTATTTAATTAGGCATAATATAGCCATACAGGTAATATGATTAATAAAACTATGTTAATCCTACTTATGTAAATATAATATTTTTGTTGTTAGTGCCTACATAATAATATTCAATAAATCTCAATAAACATAAAAATCAAACGTTTTTATGAATCAATCAGTGAATATTTTAACTAATATACTTGGCGACACAATTATCGCACAGTGAAATTTTAGTCGCCTAATGAGTAGTATTTTTAATGATTGGACATTTTTATTTTTATATATTAGCATGCTTAAAGCCAACTTAATCATAATGTATTATAATAGGAGAAATATAACCAAAATGAGTTTATCTATCTTATTAAGTACAGAAGTATTTAACTACTAATATTTGTATAAGATGTCTCCACTATGAATCGCTTTACTTTGAATGCCTACATTTATTTATCATTAAATTCAAATTTAACAAGGACTTGCAAACGCTATAATAACGTTATATAATTATATATGAAAAAAAACAATTAATATTTGTATACATTACGTTTAAAATATATATATATATATATATATCATTAAACACAAAACAAAATAATTTAAAATCCATTTATCTACTTAAAAGTTATAATATCGGTTTAATAGAAATAATTATTCCACGATATTTCTTTATTTTAACAATCAATCTAAAAATTTGTTATATATTCCGTATCGGGGGGGGGGGGCGTTTCCTATATTATATATTATTATTAACAATAAAATGATAAATGTAAAAGTTATATAACATTGTTTTAATTCTAAATAACGAAAAACGCAAACATTTTAAAACGTTTGTAAATAATATAAAACGAATTTCTTTTTTATGTGCAAGCCCTGAATTAAAATACCATAGTTAATTAACTGTTCAATAATGAGGTACATTCAAAACCTACTATACAGCAAAGCGAATTCTCCGGGTTTTATTTTATTGAATTCAATTTTTTTTACGTCTATCAAGAAAGATAATGGTTATTAGTTGGGCTCAATATTATCTATTAAAAAAACACGAAATATGTTCTTAAATAAATATGCGTTTATGGCTTTATGCATCAATAATAATTAAATAAGCAATAAAATATGCTCCCAAAAACGACATTTAAAAAAAAAAAAATATCGCAATTTTGATTTTAAATAATCATAAAAAAAACGTACAGTTGTATGTTTGTTGATTAATTAATTATTTTAGATGAACCTAATTATGATTTCTGAAAAATAATATAAAAATTATAGTAGTACTAAAAATGCAGAAAAATGTAATCTATCAAATAATAATTGGGTATGACAGGCTATTTTGGCAGACTTTGAATTTTTTTTTATCCACTACTAAATTGATAGTCTTTAATAAAAACTTAATTTTCATTCCTCAAAATTGTGAGTAGGTAAGTAAAGTGTTTACTAAAGTTACAAAATATAGTGCTCCATACTACAAAAAAACTAACACATCACCATAAAATTATAAAAGTTGTTTTTTTTTTACATATATTATAGTGTCACCTAGTGAAAATTCCTTAAAATAAATTCCGGAATCAATAATTGTTTACACTTGAGGGCATTTTAAGTTAAATTACTTGTATGCATATTCTATGTAAATAAATATGAAATGTATGTAATAATGTAATATATAGATTAAGAATGGCCCGTCGTGAAATATTAAATATTAATAAAAATTGCATAAAACTATAATGTAGCAATAATTCAGCATATTAAGTATAATCATTGATCATAAATGCTTTATTAATTATTATTTTTAAAATGCATTTAGTACTTAGTACCAACGCGTACCTACCTAAATATTTTAATTTATTTGATTAATTTAAACTTTAAATTCTATTTAATAGGATTTAACCACATGGTTACTAGGTTGAATTTCACTTTTAACAAACAGACTTGAGTATAACTCTACAGTAGATACACTAGACCTTTTTGTACCATCGAATAACCTATTTTTTTATCAGCTATTACAAGGTTATAATTTTGTTTTTTAAATTTGATTGTTCATTCAAAACATTGATTATTTTTAAAAATATTTCAAATTAATACCCGGTACCTTAAAGGTACATTGTAATATGAACCTTAAGGCATTTTAAGGTTTAAAAAATATAATAAAAGAAGTTTTAAATAAAATACGTTATTAAATATTTGTTGTATCTTATTTTTTTTAATATGGTCATTTTATTAATATACATCTTTAATTATGTAAATAATAATACAATTAATCACATAAATTAATTACAAAATAATTTACAGATACAGTTATATATAATTTCCGAATAAATTAATAATTTACCTTTAATAATGTATTAAATGAGGTAAATCCTTTTAATAAGAAAAATAAACATGGCTAATGTTTTGTCAAATTATTAACGACAGCATAAAGTATCAGACACCTGTGATGACTTAACCTCATAAAAAGAGAAGAACAAAACACGTTTCTATTTTATTTGGGACACAGTAAACACATGGGGGGCATGCATCAAACAAAACAAATGATCATTAACGAACACCAAAGAACGCACTTCGTGTTGTGCTATTGTAATAGGTCTGTACTCTAAATAGTTTCTCCGAATATCTACGTCGTCTCTGTATATGCAGCACTATGTAATTAACGCATAAGTTACAATAATGATAATAATTATCATTAAATTTTTTGATAACTATTGTGCAAACATTATTTTTTTTAATTATTAGAAATAATAATATATTAGACTAATTATTGAGTAGAATTAATTGTTTTTGAAAACAAGTTTGAAAAAAAAAATAGTAAAATAATGGGTACAACCTACAAAAAATAAATACATTTCAAAAAATTATAACTATACATATGTAGGCATACTTCAATATTTGCACTTATCTATACTCAAATTCACACATATGCACTGTTAGCGAAGAACACGCAGCGGATCGACGAAAATCGGGTCTTCTACGCATGCTTCTGCGACACCCTGCCATAGAGGAACCTGTTTCAATGGCAAGATTACGCGGGGGGGAATGAACAGCATCGACGTGTTATCTCGCTGAACAGAGTTTAGGTATAATCGATTTATTGTATGTGCATCCCTAATCTAATCTAATGACCTATTTATTATACACAGAGAAAAACATAATGTAATTGATTGATCAATTCCTAAAAACATATTGTAAATAAGATCAATTCATACTACTAATACAGTAGGTATCCATTACACCCGCATTACAATCAATGAAACGAATTTGATCTGTTATTATCATAAATTATAATAATGAAGCATTTACACTACAATTATGTCACTAAAAATTTCGGTAATTGTTTACGATATGATCAATACAAAATATAAAACATTATAAATACTAACATTAAAAAAAAAATTATTTTAAATTATGTATACTCATTTTATAAAATATTTTTAAGCGTTATTATTTTTAAAATAAACTAAGATGTTTAAATTTTTAAAATTTTAAATATTTTGAGATTATTAATAGAATATATTTATTAGTTTCGACTTGATACACTAATTAAATATTTATATACACATAAGTACTCTTTTTAAATAGTGACTTGAATAATTATTTTAATTAAAAGATTCATATTATTATAATAAATAATCTATATATATATATATATATTTAAGTTTATCCATACATAATATATCCGTTATATATTAAAAATATAATACAAAAATAGACTCACTACATTCATTAAAAAAAATTATGAAATTTTCACTTTTGTCTTGTATAAGTAAAACATGTTATTTATTTGCGAAAGATATATACAATGTTAAAATCATTACATTACTGAATTCATTTAGAAAGGCGCTTACTTAATTAATCGGTGCACATTATTCATTATTAGGATAATTTACAAAAGTTGCATGACACGAGTATTATCTTAATGAATGTTCAGTAAAATTTTAGTCGGCAATAAGAAAGTAAATTATATTTTTAATACATTATGATTAAAAAAAAAAACAATTCTTTATTGAATGTTAGTTTATTTCTAAAGTTCTAATTAAACAAATCAGTGAAATAACAAAAAAAAAAATATGAGCGTAGACAATATGAATTATCTTCTGAAAATAAATACCAGCTACCTAATCAAAAATTATACACATAAATATAATTAAAAACCATAACTATATGTTTTAATAATATTTGATGATTTTAAAGTTATAAATTCTATCTATTATAAGTAAGAGTAGGTTTATATATAATATATTTCTAGTCAATAATAAAACTTAAAAGGTTTTTAAAAAAATTATGTTTAAGTGTGTAGGTACTTCTACATTTTGAACGTTTGCCCTATTCTTTCCAAACTCTAGAGGAAAAATAAAGGATAATTCACCGGTTTTAATTAAAATAATGACATTTGTAACTGCAAATAAAACATTAATTAATATGTAAAGGTTTTCAAGAACATATTGAAGGAAGAAGAATTTCCTCCTTCACAATATCTCAAAATGAAAAGTAAGTAAAATATAAGTTATTGTTAATATTATTAAATTATTATCAAAATATTGTTATTATTACATTTATATTTGAAAAACAACAAAATTGTAAACTATACCACTTGTTTTAACTACGTATATATTTTTTTTGATGGATGTACATTATTAAGAAATTATGCATCTATATTATATTTATTAATATCACACAAATCAACTTATTTCACAAAAAAATCCTAATATGTTTATATTATTTCTATGTTATAAAACTGTGTTTAATTAATTTATAAAATGTTGAAAAATAAAACATAATATTATATAGTTCGTTATAAATATAAAAACATATTTACATCTTTTATACAATAATAATATACGTTTAATTCATGCTAATTAGCTAATTAATGAAAATTTATTTTTAAATTAATCATTTTTATTTAGTGCCATTTTCAAAAAGAATTATAGCAAAAAAAAAATATCCATCGGCATATTAACAGTAATTGCTCTGTTCCTCGCAGCAATTTTCATTTATTATTCTTGTAAGTTATACAAAAATATAGTTTTAAATATTTGGTTTGCCAACGACCTTGATATTTTTTTAATTTAATAGATTATAAATAATTTTATATATTTAAAATGTTTATGGTATTTTTCTAAAGATGAGAATAATTATTTATCAAAAAAAAAAAAATGTTTTATTATGTGCTTACCAGATATTTACATTTTGTAATACCAAAAACAGTTTAAGTCAATTAATTGATTTTTATTTTAAATTTGTCTTAGATATCAGGGCAGAGTTTACAATCTGCCAAACAAAATCATGTATACAATCTTGTAAGTTTAATATATAGTTATTAAAATTAAATCTATGAGCAATATTTATTTTTTATTTTATATTCAAAGCGAAGCGATTTAATTAATTTTACGATAATATGTCTTTTTTTTGTGTATGCCATCAACTTTTTGGTGCAGTAAAAATTCTTCAATTTTCAATTTTCGTAATGGTTTTTGATAGAAAATCGTATATAATTAGTACTTTAGGGGTTCAAAAGTAAAAAAAATTTTTTAAAAAACTGAAATTTTTACGCAAAATCAATTTTTAACAAAATCGATTAATAATACATATTAAAGATACATAGACATGGTTTTTTATTTATAAATATTTAAATTCCCAATTTTTACAAAAATAATAATATTTACGAAAATTTACAAATGAATTTATAGTTAAAAATTTATAAAATTAATTGATTTGTTAAAGTGATAAATTAAAAAATATTCAAGTATAAAATCTTTTTTAAATTATTTGCTAATTTTTTTGTCTGTTACTCATTCCGATAACATTGAATTTATTTACAATTGCCCTATAAACGTATATTGTATACTCGTATTTTGCTGATTATTTTGTGCGGTATTCGAAAAAAATATGATGTTAAAACTGATGGTTAAGTGTTTTTAAATGAATTATATGACTATACCTGTGATGCATATTATGATTCATGGACTATATCAGAAGTCTCCAACCTACGGCTCGCGCCTACGGTTCCGGCCCGTCCAGCTTTTCAAACCGGCCCGCCAAGTTAACTGATATTTTGACAAAATTATTTATTTAACAATAGTATTTCCTACTAAAAGAAAAATAATAAAACTTTAATAATAAAATAAATGGTTTTTTGTTAATTGTTATTCATTATAACTAAAAACTGTAGAGTCAACGAAACTTTTGAAATAACAGAAGAATTGGTCGCCGTCCACTTAATGCAAGCTACATGTACTGGTAACAAAATTTTTCTGAAGGTAAAAGAAACTTTTTTTGCTTTAGATCTTGATTTTAAAATTATAAAAGACATAATTACTGATGGAGGGCGCAACATGTGTGGAACACATAAAGGTTTGGTTGTGAATGTTTGTAAAACTGTATTGGAGACTTGAGAAACAGAACCATTAGCTATTTATTGTATTATCTACTACCAAGCTTTGTGTGGGAAAAACGCTCCAATATCTAAAGTTATGAATGTTGTTGTGCAGATTGTAAATTATATTCGAAAAAGTACTCTCAGTCACCGTCAGTTTAAAAACTTTCTCGCTGAAATTGAAAGCGAGTACCCTGATATTCCCAACCATTGTGAAATTCGTTGGCTCAGCCGAGGTTATATCTTAAAAGATTTTTTTACCTCTCTTCAGAAATCGACATATTTATGACAAACAAAAATCGTATTGTAACTGAGTTAGCTGATTTGTCATGGTTATGAAAACTAGCTTTTCTCGTTGGTATAACTCAGGTCTTAAATGAGTTAAATTTAAAACTTCGAGGAGCGAACTTGTTCATTTTAGATCTATATTTCCACATTAAAGCTTTTTAATTAAAATTAATTCTATTCACAAAGCAACTAATAGGAAAAAATTTTATCCATTTTCCAACTTTCATCAAATTTAAACTTGAAAATGATGAAGAATTTCCTACCGATTTTACTATTGGAGTTCTCGTCCATTTGAAAGAGCAGTTCCAGACTCGCTTTAGAGATTTCGAAAACGTAAAAACCGTATTCGAATTTTCGAAAATCCATTTGCTGTAAAAATAGAAACTTCACTAATGGAGATTCAGCTTGAAGTCATCGAGCTCACATCAAATAACTATTTTAAAAACTATTTCAAAGATTTTATACTCCAACAATTTTACACCATGTTGCTAGAGACGGCTTTTCCTAATATAAAAAAATATGCACGTGAAATGATTTCAATATTTATAGCTCCACCTACTTATGTGAACAGACGTTTTCAATAATGAAATATGATAAATCTAAGTATTGAACCAATTTAAGTGATGAACATTTACAAGCGACGCTGTTGATTGAAATTACAAAGTATGATCCAAACTATCAAGAAATTTTAAAAGACAAACAATTTTAAACTTCTCATTAAGTAACACGTATCAAAATAAAATAAATTTAATAAATAAATAATAAAAATAAAAACAAAAAAATAATCAAAAAATATATTTTTATTCTCAATTTTATTACCTCTCTATTCCTTTAAAAAATTTTGGCCTGCAATGCTAAAGCGTATCTCAGATTTGGTCCTCCCTAAAAAAAGGTTGGAGACCCCTGAACTATATCATAAAAAAAAGCATTTGATAATTTTATCTGTTTTGATTGAAATGTCAACACGAAATTATCATGATTCATAAGTGAATTCAATAATACATTACTCACTTATAATTAATCAATATGAAATATCATCTGCAGACTATTCTAATCAACCACCAACACATCCACTCACTCACCTACCTACCAATATAGGAGGGCAACCACCTTTCCCGAGGGTAGGTTCGACGCCACAACTACGTTATTAGGTATAAACAATGCATGAAAAGTTCCCATCGATATCATATACGCATAAAAAGTTATTCGTAGTCAAAGGTTACGAATACTACTTTTTTGTAAATATATAGCTATTCATTTATTTTATAATAAACAGTTTCAAACAAAAATTATAGAAGAGATAATTATCTACAAAAAAGGTATTATGGTATTATCATGTAAAATATATAGTTTTTGAGCTATAAAGTCTAAAACGTGCAAACCTTTAAAGAAATGATTTTTTTTTTTTTTATAATAGCAAATAATCTTTGTGTAAATATCTTGGTTTATAATGAACGCACGCAAATACATTTTGAACAACAATTGTAAAGAACAGAATTATCAACAATTTTATTGCACTTTTTTATCATCTACCATTTTAATCATTTTAGCGATATCCAAATTTACGATGGTATTTGTATTAATGTTATATACTCAAATTTTTTGTGGTAAAGATTAAAATTTATATACCGCGACAGAACTATTAAAATAGTAACAAAATAATATATTATAAGCACTTTAAGTAAGTCAACATGGTCGTTTTTAATTTTATTATTAATTTAATATAATATATTAAATTTAAAAGAAAATTTGGGCCACAAAACTTATATATAGATACATACTGTACATTATATTAAGATCTATGAACACAATTAAAGTAAAAGAAATTGAAGGGTGGCTTATTAGTCACCTAATTACACATATTTATAGGCCGCCAATAAATTTGGAATAGGTGGCCCTTTTCAGTCCGCCCTTGTATAGGTACAACTAAAAAATTGGTATACATATATAGAAAATCATTTACAAAATAAATTACTAGATTTTTCAAGTCGTCTACTTCCCAGAAATATCAAAAAATAATGCACTTAAATAATACAAGTCACTTAGATTTTTAGGAATATGACAAAGATACAAAATATATTTAATACTTACATATATGAATATAATGTCTACACCGTAGTAGTGCCACGCATGCTTGTTAATTAATTAATTTACCAATTAGCTACTTTAATGTATATAAAAATATTTTATAATGAAAAATTTTAATATTTTTTACAGCCGTATCATTAATAAATTGTATGAATGAAACTGTCGAACCATGCGAAGATTTTTATGAATTTGCTTGTGGTATGTTTGAAACCAACTACCCTTACTATTCTAATACAAATGAAAATAGCTGGGTAACGATAATGTCGTTAAAAATAAAATACAGAGTGAAAAGTAAGTGAGCTACAAACTAGTCTTAACTAGTGTCGTTTAAAATAACTAATATCTAAAATATCTAATAAATGTTTTTCATTAGAATTTCTCAACAAAGAAAATGAAAAATACGAACCTCACGCAGTTCACACAACTAGGAAGTTTTACCGAGCTTGTATAAATTCAACTAAAGGTTGGCTTAATGCTTCAAACCGAATGTTTTTTAGTTAAATCTATACATAATAACTAATATATATGTTCGTACAGATCAAGTTTCGAACAATTATGATCCTTTATGGGACGTTTGGGAAAAAGTCGGTCTAAACACAAACTACCTAAATGATTCAGTCCCATTGGAAATCGAAACAATTTTAGCAAGAGTTAAATTATATTTTATTCATGATATTTTTTTTAAAATTGATGTTGACGACGATCCCAGAAATTCGTCATCACATTCACTTTTAATTATTGATCAAAATTGGGAATCAGACAAATACAATAAAAGGTAAGATCGAAATGGAATTTATAATTACTAAAAATAATAATGATTTAAACGTTTAAACTTTTATTTAGAAAAAATATAAAAACAAATAAAATTGGTATTGAAGAATCTTTACCAACATTTACCGAATACTTTAATTTACTAGTTGACAAACTATTAAATCGAAATCAACCATATATAAGTAAGATTAAAGTTGAAGGTCTTATGAACACAACTAATGAATTAGTAGAATTTGAGGAAGAAATGTCACAAGTAATTTATCAACAAAATCATATATTGACGTTAATAACGCTACTTTATAGAATTAACATTTTATAAAGAACTATACATTTTTTTTATTTATAATTCAAATTGTGTAAAAAAATAAATACAGTGGAACCTCGATAAGTCGAAATTCAAGGGAAATCAAATTTTTTGCGACTTACTGAAGTCAATAATTTACTAAAGTTTTCATACGAGAACGGGATTTATTTCGACTTATTTAGATTCGACTTATGGAGGTTCCACTGTAATATTAAAATACTTACCTAAAATTGATTGAGGTGATAAGTTTCTTACGGTTATAAAAAAAAATACTCAGTATACAATTTAATTTCAAAAGTTTTTTTAAACAAATTAAAATATATTATTTTTTTTAACTACTTAAGGTTCAACAAAATTCATTTACTTTAAAAACTGATATTCCTGAAGTTTTAACACTAGGAGAATTCCAAAATTTTACAGATTTTGCAACTGGAGAAAAATTTAAGGTAATTTAGCAAATCATTAATAAAATAAATACTTTTAAATAAAACAATGTTTATGGAAAACAATGTATAGTTTAATTGGACGTTATATTTGAAAGAGTTAACTCGTGATATCCAACCAAAAGTTTATGAAATATTGTCATCAGAAAATGCAGATAGTTATGAACTCTTAATAAGTAACAGAGATAATTTAAATGAAGTATTTAAATTATTATCTCGAACACCGACAATAATAATAAGTAATAAATAATAATTATTTTGACATAATATTATTATGATATGTACAGGTTGATTCACCAAATATTATATTCACACCCGTTTTTTCTTTTAAAAATTGAATTATTGAAATTCTGATATTTGGAACTTCTAATTGTACTGAAAAACTATTTTTTTTAAATTCTTGATTTTTTTTTTTTTTGTATTACTTAAGGAGTTACTTATTAATTAATAATTTGTGAAAATGGTCCAAATAAAATAAAAAGGTACTAGATCCAATATTATATCTGTTTTATATTTTTATTTTTGTAAAACCATTTTTAAGAACTATTATCTTTAGAATAAATATTTTAATAATTTAGAAACTTTGAAAAACAGAAGTTTGTATCAGCGCAGGCCATTTCTTAAAAAGTACAAAAAATTTCAAGATTTTGAAAAAAATGGTCTTTAAATATATTTAAAAATTTCAAAATCAGAATTTGAATAATTTTATTATTAAAGAAAAAAAATGGAGGTGAGCATACTTGGTGAATCACTCTATTATATGTGTGCTGAATAATTGAATTTGAAATTTGTTTAGAAATGTCAATACTAACTCACATGGTATCTATTTTGGGTGATAATTTTCCAACTGGGGAAAAATTTAATTCCGAGTTAGTTAAACTTTGTTTCTATAAAAATTGTCTATCACCATCAATCACCATTTTTCATTAAACCTAAATAGTTTATTTCTATTTTTTTTTAGGCATTGTTTTTCACTGACGAGTGAATTTTTTGGGATGGTCACTGGATATTCTATGATAAACACGTTGGACAACTCTTCTAAAGCTGCAGCAAGTATATTTAAAATAATTAATTAATTAAGTTTTAAATCAAATAGATATTTATATATTGTGCAATTTGTTTTAGCTAACCGAAATGACTGATAATATAAAATGGGCTTTACGTAAAATGGTTAATGAGGCAAGTTGGATGGACGATGAAACAAAAAATGCAACTTTACGAAAACTAGCCAATACGAAAACTTATTTCGGATACCCAGATAATTACGACAATATAATAAATAATTTAATTGAAAACGTAATAACCTTTCACTTATTTTTGAAACATTTTAATATCTGTTACATAATAAGCTATCTAATTTATTCAGTTGACAGTTACGGACAATCATATAGAAAATGTATTATCAATTTCGATGTTTAGCATGAAGAGTAATTTTAAATATTTAACGATAGATAATGACTGGGGAAATCAAACGTAAGATTTTATTTTTATTCAACATACACATAGGAATTAAAAAAATTCAATAATAAATATTATGTAGGTGTGTTAACATTCTAATGATATTTCTAGTTGGCAAGTAACTCCGGATGAAGTAAATGCGTACTGTTATAATTCAATGAATGCATTTTGTAAGTTTCAAAACAATATTATCAACTGTGATTATATGTTATCCTTTCATTTGTTGTTTAATTTCATCTCATGAAATTTTTATGCACTATACATAATACTGTACATTTATGTTTATCATAACTTATGCAGTAATATGATCTAAATTATCTGTGTTTTCTCCCATTAGTTTTTTTTCGATGATTTTATTTCTACGTGTAATAGAAACGTTTTAAATTTATAATATTTTGCACATTATGTGCTAATAAAACTCGCTTTTAAATTACATAAACGTCGAAAAAACAGATAAGGTTCATATCTTTGAATTCGATAAAATATCATTAGCTTACTCTAATATCGAATATAACAACAAAACTGTATCATTTACCTAGACGAATCATAAATATTTTGTAATCTTATATTATAATAATTAATGATTAGAGATTATTAATCTGTTTTACACATAAAATCTTAAGTACAAATTTTAAGCCTATTATTTCAGTAGATTAATATTAATGTTGTATTAATGAATTCCAGTCATGCCAGCGGCAATATTACAAGCTCCGTTATTCAACAATGGCATACAGTGAGTGGACACCTTTAATGCATAATCTTATTCCCAGAAATCAATCCTTTTGGGCATTTGAGTCTCTTGTGTTTTTATGTACAGTGGACATTTGACTCCCCAGGTGGACTTCCCCCGCACACCCTTCCACCCAAAAATTTAAATTCGTCAGCACCATATGGATCAAATCATTTTGCATGTAAATACTCCCGATTTTTCCACTATACTCTTAAAATGTACACTAATACAATAGTACAAAACTACAAAGTATTAAGTGTATAGTTAGAACTAATCATATATTAGTGAAAGATGCAACTATAAATTTAAAATAAAACATTCTAATATTTATGCATTTATTGAAGTAAATGACTTGTGAGTAATGGCATAGGCTGAAGCATTAAAAATTGTTTAAAACGAAACAATAAATTGATATAGTTCACATAAAATAAAAATAACCGATAAAAAATAATCAAATCAACTGATATTTTTTTTTTATTTTTTAGAAACTTGGTGAAAACCATTAGTTTCGACAATTACAATAAACATATTATACATATATAATTATCTACTAATTTAGAAAAACATTTTTTTTTTTTTTAATTTAAATTATGAAACCAGCCTGGTTGAATAAATTAAGTAAGGTTAAAGTGACAGATTGAGAGTTGTAGGAAAGGATAGATTGAGGATTGGCTGGAATGTTTAGGGAATTAATTAGGGAGAAAAAGCTTTTGCGTTGGGAGGATATATATGGGCAGTTGAACAGAATGTGAATGATATTGCAAGTGGTATTAACTGATATTAAAGCTTAGTAAATAACCCTAGTTGCCATAAAATATTTTCTTAACAAATAATATTGACTAATAAATCGTATAAAACAATTTAAATTATATTATACTATATTTCACATTGTAAACTATGAAGATTTTATACAACCTATGTTAAATTTGAATAAAAAGAAAAATATATTTTCTTTGATTTTTAATTGTTTTACAATTTTTTGATTGCATAGCCAGTAAATTGGTAGTAACGGGAATCGTACTTTTTTAATATTGGTGGGAAACGTCGATGACCGAAAAGAGGGATTTTATATTTTGGTGGAAATTTGCAATAAGTAGGTAATTACTTTGTGGATTTAACGAAAAAATAAGTGACTTCAGCATCCCCGTAGGATTTTCATTGAAATTGTGCCTGCACCACTGCTAGAAGCAAAGGCGTTTGAGTCATAATTTTTATAGTAACCTACGCGAGAGGCTCAAAGTTTTTGAGGATCAAATGTCATCAATACCCGCTAGTGTCACCTGAATGCCACTGAATGCGGTCGATGGCGTTACCATTCTTTTTTTTTTTTTTTTGTAAATATCACGTCGAAGCATACGCTTCGTGTCGACAGGGCGATAAATTACGGAGCCACGGGCAGTACTATCGGGCACGAACTATCTCACAACTACGACAACACAGGCAGATTGTATAACGAGCTGGGCAATGTGGCGCAGTGGTGGTCGAACAGAAGCTACGAAGAGTACACGAAAAGAGCGAGTTGCTTAATAAACCACTACAACGACATCGACATCATTAGCCACAATGAGACTGTACGTATTATTATTATTACGTCTTTTGGGTTTAGTGTTGAACGCACCGCAATCGCAATATTATTATCCGTTCGTTGTTTACAGTTTAAAGTTAACGGCGTACTTACACTAAACGAAAACATAGCCGATATCGCCGGACTGAAAGAGGCGTATTATGCTTATCGACGTTATGTAGACGTACACGGACAAGAACCCAGATTACCCGGTATGGAACGTTATAGTCAAGACCAATTGTTTTTCTTGGGATACGCAAACGTGAGTACCAACTTACTTATATATAACTACTTTAAGTTATGTTACACAATAATGTAGGTAGGTACGTCTGTGAACTTATAATATTCAAGGTTTTAAGTCCCGGATAAAATCGTAGGTTACCAGCAAGTGTGGCTAGTAGTAGTAGGTACCCTGCTATACGTGACTACGTCCATTGGGCTAAAAAAAATTTTAGGTACCTATCTATAATTTAATACATTATACTTTTATTAGTTTTTCCCATAATTTATTCTATAAAATTCGTGCTTGTTCGTTGTCTATTGAAATTATTAATCAGGTAACTAATAATTAATTTTGTCACATATCAAATGGTATTCATATTCTCATAATGTATTGCCGGTACAACTGACGTATGTAGGTATGTATATACAATTATGTGAATAACGACATCCCGCCATTATATTTTCATCAAACTCGTGTCTACGTTGCTGATTGTCACCACTTCCTGTTGAAATAATAATTAGTAAAACTAATAAGAAAATCAGTGATAATTACCAATATTAAATTATTAAAATAATTACGAAACGCTAATCACAATTTTTATTAGTTTCTTAGAATTTGTTTCTTTAAGTATAAGTTATATTAGTAGTATAATATGCATATTGTATACATCTAATCAATGATATTTTGTACCTACTATATAAAACCTTAAAACCTTAAAAATATATAGATTAAAACATAAATTGTTTTTTTTTTTTATAAATGAACTATTATTATTGTTATTTTGTTTTAATATAATTAATTTAATTTTAAGATCTGCTACAAATAATAATTATACATATTTTAGCAATACTGCCATTATGACGAAAGTGATAGCCAATTTGACAATTTTAACAGTCACAGTCCAAACGTGGTTCGAGTACGGGGAGTCTTATCACTTTCACCAGAGTTCGCAAAAGCATGGTCTTGTCCAATTGGTTCTCCGATGAATCCAAAAAAAGATAAATGTCAAATTTGGTAATAAATTCATAAGATATAATTTTTTTTCAATTTGTTCTAATTGATTGTATATTACATTTACATATATTAGTATAATATATTAGTTAATACTTAACATGTTATTGTTGTAGTTGAGGAAATAAGTTCCTTTGTATTAACTAAATAGTTTACTAACTTATTATTTGTACACAAATTGTAATCAAGAATCACGCATTACTTTATACTTAACTTAACTTATAATGTAGGTAGTTTTAAATATAATATGTTATTATTATTATTTATTTTAATCGTTGAAAATATTATATCCTATGTAAAACCAAACAAAATAGTTACTAAAGCACAATCTGTAAATACATAGATAATAGTTTTTATACGTAGGTAATTTATGAGTTTATAATAAAATAATATAATATATATTATGTTATGTTATCTAAAAAAATTAGTATTGCACATTTATAATTTATACATCGATCGAGTTTAAATGTTTAGAAAAGATAACCAAATTTGAGAAAGACCTTTTAAAAATGAAAATATATAAAATGTAGTTCTCCTACATACAAATAACAGAATACAAATAATGTGAAGTATTAAGTTTTGTTAAATTGGTATTGACGGTCGAACTGAAGAAAAGGTAACTATATATTGTACATTTCTACTTTAATATTATCTAACGGCATAGACATAAGCAAGTGATAAAAGTATTGGATAACAATTTTCAACTAGATAATATGGCTGGCTCCCATTTTGCTGCCGTTTCATTTCGCCAAATTTATTTTCAAGTAACTTAATATAACTTTTAAGTTACAAATTATATACTATATACTATTATTAAATTAGTTATAAATAAAAAATTCGATAATTACATAATAATAATAATAAAATTTTAAAAATATAAAAAACGTTTTTTAAATTAGTTAAAATTATTCATTGTGTTTAATTAAATAATAACTAATATTGTCCAAATAATCAATCTATTTTATTTGTGAAGGATCGCTTGTCACTCTCTCCTTAAGACAGCAAATTTTTTGTTCGAGCTTAATGTATTTATTGTAAATTCTTTTAACTTGTTTTCCACGTTAGAAAAGTTTCATATTATTTTCAATTTTAGTGTGTTCTTTTCGTAATATGACTATAAATTCAAATATACTGGGATGATTTTGACCTGCTACTTTCTTTAATGCATAAAACAACCTTCTAAATCGTTAATTGTTCGCCTATCTGTATTATTCCAGTGGTTGCAAATATATCGACTTAATCTAGATATTAAATCGTCTAACCATGTTTCAACAAAATAATTTGAAAAATCTTCCACTTTTTGATTATCTCAGGTTTTTCATTTTCAATTATTAGCCATAAATTATCCAGCTGTTCTATAGGAACTAAAGGTAAAGCTGAAAAGTCTATGAACCAAAGTATTAATTAGTGAATCACCTCCGGGTGAAACATCATTTCGAAAACCAACATCAACAACTTTTTTATAAATCGCCTAAGTATAATTAAAAAAACATCTACGAATTTGTGCATCCGGATATTTATTTTTTATTGTGTTAAACATTGTTATTTCGAAGTATAATTGAAAATTTTTTAGCATTAAACGTTTTCTATACTATTAGTCTTTGCTATTAAAAAGTCGATCATGCTATTATATATAGCTTCAGTTTTATTAGGAAGTAAAGCATACATTCCTGGGAACTCTACATAAAAATACACAAAATGTATAGTATATAATTGCAAAAATATCGTTGGTACACTTTTAAAATACCATCCATAAAAAGAGTTTCAGCATCACACATTTTAGAAAATATTTCTGGCATTCCGAAAATTAAAATTTTATCATCTAAACTATCGTCACATAAAATAAAGTTTCTTCCGTCTAATGTTTGACGCCACAAACCTGGTATATGTAGGTCTCTTCTATTTGTAAATTCTGTAAATACTTTTTTGCGTTTATTACGATGAATGCTTGATTTGATTAATTGATGCGTTGCTACAACTTCTTCTCTTTGATTTTGAGTTACACAATCTCCTTCTTGTCTTAAATAGACAGTTCAAACTTCTTTGTAAATCTATACGATTAAATAAGTAAATTTATTTTTAGTGTAGGTATCTACTATAGTACTATCTATATGTACCAATGTATTAAACAATAAGTGTAGTTAACTCATTAATCGCTTTTTGAGGCAGTAAAAATTTAGTAAAAAATAAAAAGTTTAAAATTATAATTATATATAGTAATTCAAGTTATATACTATTATTTTGTCTAGTCTCTAGTGTATAATATGATTACTAATTATTTTTATAATTACCTTCGAAGTTAGTTCAAGAGGATTTTTTTCTACTCTTAAACGATGTTTGGTCTTAAATCGCTTTTTTTCGATTTTTATTGAAAGAGGGCATGATTATGATGACATAACTTATCGAAATGTACCTACTGTGAATAAATTTAAAAATATCACGCAAGCTCCACAGTTTTCAATGCACTTTTAATATTTTTTATTTTTTATTGTTTTGTCAATTCTAAAATAATAGTTATTAAAAATAAGTCATGCTCCTTTTCGCTATGTAGAAATATATTCAATATTCAACATTATTATTTTAAAATGTAAATTATAAGTTCATAGACACTGATAATCATACGATACCGTACTGATTATGTTATCGACTTTGCAGAAATCATCACCACGACACACGATTCATTTTATTTTATTTATATAATTATCGGGGATTTACCAATCGATAACTTCAAAACTCAAATAATTTAGTACTAAGATTGTTCAAATGATAAATATTTCATTGTATTTATTTATCGCTTTACAAATCACAAATTCACAGGAGTTCACATGGGTCTGCGGCAAAATGGGATTAATTTAGCAGCGAAATGAAACAGCGGTGAAATGGAATATGACTAGGCTTGCCATTCGTCCCGGTTTGACCGGGACAGTCCCGGTTTTAACAGCATGTCCCGGTGTCCCGGCCGGTCATTAATTTTGTCCCGCTTAATGGAAACCGAGCGAAAATAACTTTAATATTGTATTATTTAATAACGAAACATGGAATAATATTGTACATAATATCATTACATCATTATATGATTATCGTATTATGTATTTAAATTTTATCTAGTGAAGAAAAATGGGTACAGCTATTCTGTCATTTCAAAGAAAAGGATATATATTAGCTCCAAATCTAAAATTAATTTTGCGGTATATATTTTATATGCCAGGAACTTCTGCTCCAGTAGAAAGAATTTTTTCGCTTATGAATAACGCTTGGTTGGACGAAAGGGGAAGGATGAATGAAAATACTGTACGAGGTCTAATGGTATGTAAAATGAATTTTGGTCTAACTTGTAATGAATTTTATGAAAAAATTAAGAATAATAAAGACGTATTGAAAAAAATCCATTCTACAGAAAAATATCAAAATTAGCTTATAATATAACTAATAAATGTAAATGAAGTAAATGTAGTTTATGTAAAACAAATTGTATTGATTTATTAATTTTAAATAAAATAATGGATATTTATTATTTCCATATAATTATACTAACTATACAAAAAAAAGGTTATTTAATAATATGATGTC
>JACXSJ010001682.1:40060-68241 GCA_014851325.1 Pentalonia nigronervosa | reverse complement strand
TATTTACAATGAATGTACATCAACGTACAGTGTTATTATCGTAAAATACTCGATGACTTCAAACTCGAAATCATTGTCTTGAAACTAGTCAAAATTACTATTTAAAATACCACACTACATTTAAATACGTGTTTTATTGTATTAAAATAATGTAATGTGAAATATTGAATAGTTAAATTGCATCCCACCCATATATTATAATATATGTGCATTATCTGGTTTCGCACACAAAATTCAATGCGTGTTCAGGAAATTCGACAAAAATGTTGTTTAATATTGTTGTATCTCTAAAATGTAATCGTTGTAGTATACTAATATGTTTGCGAGGCCTTAAAGTAATGTCTGACACACATCAACCGATAACAATAGCTCGGCCGACAGTTGCCGAGTGGCGGTCGGCTATCAAAATAATTGATGTTTTGTTCTTATATTGTTGGTGTACAATTATATCATTTTGGGACACGACTCTTGTTGTCCACAACAGTAAAATATAATGTCTGTGGTCAATTAATGACTTCTGGTGATCATACAATGACAACTAAAAACTATATAAATTAAATAATATTATGTTGGTCGTTAATTCACGTTCGTTTCGTGGACCAAAATCTTTTATTTAATACGTGTGGTATGGCCTTTGACTATTAATCTCGAAGAACTAATATTGAGCATTGAAATAAAAATGCTAATGGACCTTTATTTTTTTTTTCCATTCTGAATAGTCATATCGATATTATTACTACCGTACCCGTTGGCTATAACGGATGCGATTTTTCACCCGTTGTGGCGATTCCATTTGAAATAAAAAATTAATACAGACAATGACGAACAATGTCGGATACAGAAATTATTATTTCATTAAAAAAAAAAAATCATCATTTCCATACGAACACTACAAAATATAATAGCTGAACAATGTATTAATATTCAACGGGATTTACGAAAAATGTACAAACACATTGATAACAGATGAATGGAAGGGGCGCAAACTGCAGTTCAATAACACGTTGCTCGATTCAAATAATCTGGACAGATTTCGTCGTTCTAGTTACTTGCAAGACTAACATTTTTAAAATGCATACTGATATAACTAAAACTTTAATCAACTGTATGCTATATTGACAAACAAATGAGAACACGATCAGCATGTGGCTTCACGAAATATGGCAAAATTTTATGAGTTTAAGAATTAAAAATTTTAAAAATGTGTAAACGCGTTATCACATTTCAGTAATCTACATTCGCCTAAAAGACACAAATAGTGTGACATCACGTTAACAATTGATAAGACCAATGGTTCAAAGCAAACTGTTATCGCGGTTCACTCCATTAAAAGTACATGGACGTACAATAATAATTTTTTTAAATTCATTTTTTTTTTGTACTGTGCTTAATTTCTAAACATTTTAATTTATTTTTACATGTTATATATATATATATATATATATATATATTTAAGCTAATCCCACATAAAGTGGACGATTTTTTCGTCATATGATTTATTTATTAAAATTATGCCAAACTTACTGCTATCAATATGACATCCAACTGCATAATTAAAATATCTTCGATTATTAGTTTTATTAATGACGCTAAAATATTTTCCAAGAAAAAAAACTATTTTAAATGTGGTTAACTTTAACTATTTACATGATTTATATATATTAAGTAGTCAAGCATACACGCCAGCATGAAAAATAGATTGTATAATATTTAGGTATATTTTTTTCTTTTGACATGAAGAAATATCTATTTACCTTCTAAGTTTTAATTTATTTTATGTTTTGATATTGTAACATTCATACGCCTTTTTTTTCAAGTATTTAAAATATAACTCAAATACTTTTGGTTTTAATTATCATAACACAGTATATCTATAATATTTATTTATTAAATAATGGCTTGTACTTTAGAAACACGATATATACAAAGTTTTTATCGAGAATGTTAGCTCTATTAGATTCTGAGCGAAGCGACAAATATATTGATTTTACAATGAAGTGTTTTTTTTTTGTATACACGATAAGTTGTTGAAATAATGCTTTGATTTTTTTCACCAGTATCTTTCCTGATAGGAGAGTGAATCTAGTTGGTAATTTAGGAAAGTAATTTTTGAAAATTCCCAATAGTTTTTAATAGCGTCGGAAAAATTAAATAAAAATTATGGAAAAACAGGAACTTTTACGCAAACAATGGTTTTCAAGAAAATTGATTTTGTTTTTTTGGCGTAAATCAAAAAAAAAAATACTGTATATGCCTGCAATTTTTAACAAATGCTTTATATAAATATTTTCTATAGACGATATATTTTTCAATATCTCTCGACTCTTTTTGAGATATTTATAGGCATAATATATATTGAGATTTTTTTATTATTGTTGATGAAAACTTTTTCATTTGTTTAAAACACTTGAAAATATAAAACAAGGTTCTCATATTTTGTTGTAAGATAAAATTAAAAAAAAAAATTTGCGTAAGTCTATAGTAGTTATTTATAAACGTTTAAAGTTAAAAATTTGACAAAATACACAAAAATGATATTTAAAATTTTTTTTGATTAGGAAATTCATAAAAAAATTTTTGTTTACATCTAAGATTTGAAAATTCAACACAAGATTTCTTAAGAAATTTTTGGATTTTTTTAAAATTTTTTTGTTTATAATTGTTGATATAAAAAATTTTGTTTCGTTAAAATGCTTGAAAATTTAATAAAATATTCTTCATAAGTTGTTTTATTAGAAGATCAAAAATATTAAAAATATATAATGATATTTTAATTATGTAATATTGATGACAATAAATATGGCACAATTTTGATTTATCAATTATATGACAAAAAAATCGTACACTTTAAGCGGGACTTACTTGTATATATTATGTAAAAACTTGTGAACAATACATTTTTGATAGGTAGTTAAGAAGTTAAGAAATTAACCCGAGTACAAAAAGAAAAAACTAATATAAAAAAATTAATTATTGTACATTCATGTTTTTTTAATGGAGTGAACCACGATAACATTTTGTTTTGAACCGTTGGCCTTATCAATCATTAATGTACCGTTACTACTATTTGTACCTATAACGCACAATGTAGGAACATATAATATATATGATATGAACATAGGAGAAATAATTGTGTAAATATTGAAGCATGGATTGTTTTGTGGATACCAAAAATGTTTACTACAACTACTATTACATATATTTGAAAAAAAATGATAATAATGATAATAGCATTATTCCATATAAAATTACATGTATTTTGCATTAGTAATACTGTGCCGCCACAAAGTTGTAGATAACCTTCTAACAATAATAGAAAAAAATTGAAACTAAAAACCAACTGCACCAACATATTTAAAAATATATACTGAGCGGTCAACCCAAATATTATAGTCATACAGCATCAGCCGAGTATTTTATAATACTTTATAAGTACATATAAAATTCGTCTGATATCATCCGATGTCGGCCAGGCGTGTTCGTAACCACTATCTGAGCGTATCCATCGTCGGCATTGAGCGTGTTAAAATTAAAAATTATATTTTATGAAAATAAATACAACAAATATTACCTATTAAATTCGGCATATTATGTTCGAGTTCACGTCAATAAAATTTTAAACAAGTATAAACATTACACTGCCAATCATTATATTGAAGTACCTACATTTTAAAAATAGGAGGTTATTAAACAGAATAGTTTAATAGTTTATGGAATAATAAAAACAGAAAAAAGTGTACTACTGTAGACCATATTATAATTATTATGTCACTAATAAGGTAATATTACCTACCTTATAAAAATATTTAATACTAAAGTTCGCGTTTATACTCTTTTTATTAAATTATAAAGTACAGTTATGTGAAATAATGGCAGTTGGAATGGACAGACAACGCTGAGAAATATATAAGTAGTGTAAATGACTAAAAACAAGTGCCTAAAATAACTCATATTTTATTACAAAAAAAAAAAAAAAATAATGGTTTCCAGAATAAAGTCTAAACAGTGTATCATTTCATTTTAAACTTGGTAAAATCTATAGTGATTATTTTAAAGCTGCAACGATAAATCATTAAATAAATCAGTTTAAAAAAAACTTCCTGAACACATCCACAACCAATGATTATTGTAAGCAATTGCGAGGCTTTAAAAATGTAAGTAATAGTAAACAGCATTTTTAAACATATAAATAAATAAATTACACTTGTCTACTTACATAAAAGAAAAATAATTGATTCGATTTTTTTTAATCATAGTTTATATATGTTACTAATAAAATGTGGTAGAATAAGGTTAAATCATAGTGCCCAACTATTATATTTAATTACATTTTGAGCTATTAAAGTATAAATTATCCCGAAATGTATTTAAAAAAACAAAGCAAGTTTTGAAGATTCATATAATTTGATTTAAATAATAAAGGTCAAATGCTAACAATAAATTGTAATTCGTGACTATAAAACTATAAAAATATTTTATTAGATTTCTGTTTGGAACTAGACATTTATAATTTGTATTTAATTAACTGCTTGTTGAAAACTAGCTTTCATTAAATTTTTAATTTTTTAAGTTTTTCCGAACCTCCCAAACTATATGTAAATTCAAAAAATAAACTTTAAATACAATATTTAAACAAATTTATGGATCTTAAAGTATTAAATTTGTAATTTCACTTTCCAAAATAATAGTTTAAATACGTTTTCGATTTTAAGCATCATTTAAAATGTTCGAAAGTCCTAACTATTATTTTTTGTTTAAATTAACGATGTCCATTTATAGTTATATCTAAATAAAAATAAAAATATTATACTTTTATGAAAATTGTTATGTTGTACAATATATTATAATTGGGATGGTTGTTTATAAATTAATACTGCTAAGATAACTAGTTGTATTTCATATGTTCAAGTAATAAATAAAATTATTTCAGAATGATATCTATGTTATTTTTTTTTTCTATATGCTTGTCTTATTAGTATTCTGTACATTAAATCGTATACAGATAAATAACATTTATCAAATTTTATGGCATTACAAAACGTATTTTTTTTTTAAATAAATACTTTTAAAATGTAAAAGTTAAAAATATATAACCTTATAAATGTATCACTAAGCTGCATCTACGTGTTTACTGAATTATTAATTTAATGAGAACATATTTTCAAATATGAGAACATTAAATATACAATATGTTAATAAGCTTTATGAAATGTATAACCTAGTTTCACTATAATAATTTAAAGCACATCATATTTTGCTGGAAGTGTTAATAATTTACATGACTAATTTAGAGAAAATTAATTAATTTGTTAATAATACATTTTGATATAAAATATGTACCATTGTAGTATGAAATTGCAATATGTTTAACATAAAATGAGTAGAATAATTATTCGAAAATATTATGGTTTAATTTTTGCCACACGTTGAACTGATGCATTTTAAATATAAATCAAACAATTTATTTTTTGAAACATTTTAAATGTTAAATATTACTTAATATTTATTGTTATTAACGATTCTAACAAAATATATATTTTTTTTGTTTAGTGCTTTGGATGTTTTTGATTTACTATCATTGTGTTTCTACCCATAAACCCAAACAACTTTTGTGCAATTTAGATGATATTTTCGCATATTTCCGCACTGTGCACTATTATGAAATATTTAAAATTCCTACATACTAAAATAAATTTCTAATAATTGTTGGAAAAAAAATATACTTACAACAGTTTTCAGTTTCATCTGTTTCATCGGGACAATCTGGACTGATATCACAGACATGGTGATAAGGTATACATGTCATATTATCAGAACACAAAAAGTGTGAGTCTGTTGGACAACCATTATCAGTAATACCAGCAAAGTATTCTGAAAAAACAATTAGACACAATATTAAAATGTATACTTAAGAGAAATGTAATATTTTTCAATAATATTAGGTAAACACAATACATTGATCCCCATTTTTAAAAAAAAATATAAGTCAAAATTTACGTCACCATTAATTTATTTATTTTATTTCATCATTGTTATTTTATTATCATAATATATACATAAATCCACTATTATTTTTGAATAAATGATTTGTTAGATGTAGTTTGTGGGATTTTTTTTTTTTTATCATAAGTGAACTACTTACAATAACAGTTAACAATATATTTGTTATATACCTATAAATATTAAATGTAATGGACAATAGACTTCTACTAGAAGGCAATACATAAGAAAAATATAGTAAAATGCTAAAAATAAACGGTCAGTAAGCAGAAAATAAAATACATTTTAAGCAAATATACTTTAGGTTTTCTTTCAATAAAACAAAACGCAGTACATGCATAAAATATCCCGGTCGCTGTAAAACTGAAAGACCAGAGATGACAAAATGTAAATTTTTTGGTAGAAAAAAAAATGAATAGGCAGCATATAAATGCTGAGCTATAAATTACATCTTAAATAAACCCGGGAAAAGTTAACAGTCAGGTAGATATACTTTATATTTTTTTTATAAAAATAAAATAATATAATGTCCTACACAAAGGTGTGAACCTTACTATTTTAAATGACATTTCCTCCAGTAATAAATAGTATTTATTTTGTTTTGTTTTCTTATTTCAGTGACTCATAATAAGTGCACGTTGTCGATGACTTTTTAAATATTCATGGTAAAATAAGTATAAAAATGGATGTGTTAATATCTCAGAAAACATTAAAAAACATTCTTGTAAATAATTCCTGAGCCACAATTTGTGATAAATTGAAAATTTTGTATTATTTATTGCTCTTTTGTTTGATGAAACTAAAAAAATTTTGTAATTTTAAAAACAGTGTACAATATCACTACGATACATAAGCCTTGATTTTCGGTCGAATGCGAAGTACTTTACGGATTTGCGCAATATGATTAACCATGTTAACTATAATCGTACGTTCAATCCTCAACAGTAAAATAAATAATAATAATATTAATAACTGATTCTAAATAGGTAGATAACAATAAGTGCCATTGAAGTGTACACGTAGGTACCCCCACACAAGAGTCGTGGCGATATTATAAAACAACGTTAAAATGGACCACGATCATAATTTATAAATTTCGATTACCTACTCAACTAATCACATATTTTATATAACAGTATTATGGTAGCAAATCGAATTTGCTCGTTGTCTCAAAACACGTAACATGTATAGAACATGGATTTCATATCGTCGATTACCATGCTATTGAAATAATTAATTTGAAACAACAGTTATTATTCCAGCGTTGAAACTGTAAAATTTCGAATATGCGTTGTTGAAATAGAATCAAAACACTCATAACAACCGTCAAAACTCGGTTGCAGATATCTTGGTGCGGGACTATTTTGATGCGGGTCTGTGTGAGATTGTTTTAGCCAATATTCGTATATTTTTTATTTCTTGGTTTCCCACCTTTAAGACAATTCCGTAAAATACACATTTCTCCACTTCAGACTGCCCTCTTATTGGGTTTTACATACTGCTTTTACATATTTTTTTCACATAATCATCCCATCTTAGCTATGGCCTACTTAATGATTTTTTTCAATTGCTACTTTTTACCATGGTATAATTTTTCAACCGTACATGTCCAACCGAATCTTTTTTTCGCAATTTTTCTCTGTAAGGTACTCTACACTCGTTAGGTTAAAGAGCACTGAGAAATTTTTTTAAGACTTTTTAGCTCAATTTTGATTTATTAAATGCTAAGAAATTGTCCATGAATAGAATTGCAGGTCATCTGAAAGCCAAACAACAGTACGCACCCTTCTTTATTGTATTCTTACAGTTGTTTGAATATCTATGTTAAAATAAATATTTCACCGATCTTTTTGGTATAAAATATTCCTGATAGTCCTCCAGTGGAATTTGAAATCAGTTTAATTTTGTCTAATATGCAACAAGGCAATATTAAGTGCAATTGTTGGTCGTCTTTTTGTGTATTATAGGACATATCACATATTACTATGGTATTCTAGAGAAGTGTTTTTCCTCTTGCCAGATCTTATTTACCATTTATCATTTTGCTTCCCCAAGTTGAATCTTAGAAAATTGCTACTCATTATAATTTACACACTGCACTCATAAATTGTACAAGTACATGTTCAAACACATATATGGTAATGAAAAATATAAATAACTAATATTAAACATTTTATAATATCTATTCTGTTTATATCAAAGTGCATGGAATACGTTGATAAAACAATTATGTAATAAATTGTAAATTTGAACGATTGTACAGAAAATACAACATCGTTATTGGAGATGGAAAATAATATTTAATATGTAATCAGTCATGACTGATAAGTACCTATACGATATCGAGGATTGAAGTGCGTAAAAACTTCATAATAAATTAGAATAATATGAACTGGAAACCATTGGCAATAACGTTATCTATAATGTACCAGGACCTAAGTATACATACAATTACCTGCTAGCAGATAGTTTAAATTCACTTTAAACACGGACTCTAGCGGAATAATTATATTGTGGATTATACTAGTTAAAACTCGGTAAAACATCAACTTGATTAATTTAATTGCATAAATAAAATAAGTTTCATCCTATAATTTTATAAATTAATATCTTTACTAACCACTAAAATGAAATCGGTATAAGTTAATTCAAAAAGAAAATACGATTAGTGCAAAAAAAAATACAAATATAATATATTTACGTGTATAATGTGTGATTAATACATTAACATATACCTATATTATTTTTTTCTATATAATTGAACTAGGATAAAAAAAAAAATATTATCTCAATCAAACATGCAATAATTTTATAAGATTTATCTCTTTATTATAATAAAGTACATTAATAACAAGTACAGATATACAATATTTCATTAGTTATAATAATAATATGATTTTAAATCATATTTTTTTTATTACGAAGATTAGCAGAAAGTTTATATTTTTTATCGTTGTTAGTTATACGATAAAGTAAATTAATGTACATTATATTTTTTTATATTTTATAAATTATATATAATGCATATAATATTTAACTTTAATTTGTTTTTAATAAAAAACACTTTTTATTTATAATTATAATATACTATAGTTTTTATAGTTACCTGGTAAACAATCTTCTAGTCGAATGTCATCAATGGCGACATGCGATCCAGGTTTGATATTTATTTCAATGATAACTTGTCTTGTCTGTCGACCCAACAATACTTTCTTTTTTTCCCAAAATCTAAAAAATTACAAACAATTGTAAAAGCTGTGACATTTTTAGTAATTCATTTAAATATAGTAATTATAAATATCTAAAAAAAAGATGCATTTTTATTAATAACAGTTATTTGGTAGCAGTCCAATATCTGACAAACAAAACAAATAAATTACCTACTCGTGAATTACATTATAATACATTGTAATATATATATATATGTGTGTGTGTGTGTGTGTGTGTGTGTGTGTGTGTGTGTGCATCAAGATTATAATGGCAAAGTATAAAAATGTTTTATGTAAAATAGGCCGCAGAAAATAAATCCAACAAAAAAAAAAAAATGGCCCAAGTAAAATAGGCTACAGAAAATATTATTCCAACAGATTTTTTTTTTATTTGAAATAAAATAACGAAAACATAATATATATTATATTTCTTACAGAATAAGCATAGTACATAATTACAACAAAATTAAAGTCAATATTAATTCAATCAAAAACATAGTCAAAGCACATAATAGAAAACCAACATCCAAAAATATGGTTTGCTGTACAGTATAACTGAAGACGGTTTGATAGCCCAATTGATAGTTATATTTTGTGATATTATTGCTATTACATTAATTTATTTCTAAAAACATTCTATATTATCATTATGTGTATGATATACAATAATAAAATTAAAACATTTCTAGTACCACAAATAATATTTTTAAATAATAACGAAATAAATGACACCATTTAAATATCGAATTTCGTTTAATTTGAACTAAAAATATTTAAAAAAAAAAACAATCATGTTAATATATTTTTTTGTTTTTTTGATTAACTACTTACGAAAAATATTGTTTTAAATTTCAGTCATTAGCTATACAAATTATTGAACATCGTATACATTTTTAACTACAAAATAATTTATAAATGTTCATAAATTTGATGAATTTCGATCAAAATTTGAACCTTAAATGCTTAGAACAAAGTGTGCCTATGTATCTTTAAGAGTTTTAAATATTGCTGTTCTACAAATAAACGACTTTGTAGTGAATTCTCTTTTCTTATTTTTTTGAAGAATTTACCAACTATCATTGCAATTCTTTAATTATAATGTGAGTAACGAGCAAATTTAAATATAAATATATGTATACATAATCGTATTTATAATTTGCGTACAAATCAAAATTGCAGAGATAACCAATGTCAGAACACATACAATTTCTTATTTATAAGTTTGGTAATAGGTCAATTTACTTTAAAATTTAATCCAACATAAAAATAGAATTTCTGAAGATAAGAGTAGGCATGTTATGCGTTAATACAAATAAGACAGCACAACATGTGAACACGACATTCTCTTAAGTCAAACCAAGTTAGAAAATCATTTGATGAGAAATCGTTATTTTACACTTGAATATTCAATGTTTTAAGAATTTGAATTTCAAACGTTCATCAAAAATCGTAAATTTTCAGTAATTCTATTTTTTTTATTAGACATAGATAAAAAAATTAGTTGGTAAGTGAGTACCACTTTGCTGTACAGTATGTGTCGAATGGATCACTTTAATGGATGTGTTAAATTTGAATTCAATGATGTAAACCATTATATACAAAAAATGATTCTAAGCGAAGACAGTCTATCTGCTTACATAACTAGGTATATTGACTAGATGAAATGATTTTTTTCATCGATATTTAAAGAAAAAAAAATAAAAAAACCGAAAATTTCTTAAACTAACAATAAGCTCAAAAATTTTCAAAATAATTTAAAATTTTTTCGGTGTATAGAAATTAGTAATCTTAACATTTGATGAAAATTTCAAATATCTACCGTTATTCTTTTTTAAATTACTCCAAAATAAGAAAAATGTTCCTGGAGAAAACGGGTGAATAACCAAAGTTTAATTTTAAATGTTTATAATAAATTACTTTGACTTTTTTCAGTATTTTTTTTTTTTTTTAGAAATGTAGAAAAACTTATATAGATCCTTGTATTGAATATTCAAATCTTAGATTTGAATAAAACAATTTTGAAGAATTTTTAAATCTTAGATTTGAATAGAAAAATTATTATGACTTTTCAAATCAAAAAAAAAACTAAAATTTCGTAGTTTTTACTCATTTTCTAGAAATTTTAACTTTAGACAATTATTATAAATAACTATTAGATATTTATGCTCATCTTTTTTTTTTTTCATTTATAACAAGTTATAAAGAACCTTGTATTATATTTTCAAGTTTCTTGACAGATTAAAAAAATGTTATCGGCAAAATTAATTAAAAATATAAAAAACCCGTAAATGTAATATGCTTATAAATATCTCAAAAAAAGTTAAAATATTTTGAAGACTGTATGGTGTATAAAAAATGTATATATAATCATTTTGAGAAAATTGCATATATTTACGGTTATTATTTATTTGTGACATCAAAAATAAAAATGAATGTTGTCAAAAATTTGCTTTGTAAAAAAATTTCCGTTTCTCCTTATTATTTTTTTTTGTTTTTGCCGATGCGTTTAAAAATAATTGGGAATTTTGTACTTTTAACCTCCCAAAGTAGCAACTAGATTTACTTTCCTATCAAAAAAGATGGTGATGAAGAAAATTAGAGCATTTTACTGCCCTAAAAGTGATGATAAACACAAAAAAAAAATACAACATTGTAAAATCAATACATTCAACGACCCGCTCAGAATCTAAAATGTATGAGGATCTCGTATTTAATTTTCAAATTTTAGATACCAAAACGAAAATGTTGTAAATGTCTTAATTTATAATAATTTTGAAATTTTCACGATTTTAACGAAATTCTTACTTAAAATGCTTCTAAAAAATACTGTGACAATGTATTTTTGATATTTTAAATTCTGAGCTGATCAATGTATGAATTGATTATATAATAATGTGTGTTTTTTTGTTTGTTTATGTTTGACAATTTTTTTGGAGAGGTAAAAGTTCTTAGATTTTCTTTATATATTTTGGTAGGAAATTGAATTTAAATAGTACTTTGGAGGGTCAAAAATAATAAAAGTTCCAATATTTTTCAGACGTTTTAGTTAAAACAAAAAAATAATTAAGGGAAAAACCAGAATTTTTACGCCAACAAATTTTTGATATAACCAAATATATAATAACAGTAGATAGATGAAATGTTCACCAAATATTTATACTACAATTTGCTATATATCATACAATGTTAAAAATATTTTGACACTTTTTAAGGGCATTGTAGACAGATGAAATTTTCGGTACTTTTTTTTAAATCATTGTCGATAAAAAATTTGGTCAAGAAACTTGAAAATTGAATGCACGGTCCCTCATAACTTGTTGTTGATGAAAATAAAAAAAAAAATGTTGACTCTAAATCCACAATAGTTTTTAATAAGTACCTAAAGTTAAAATTTCGATAAAATACATAAAAATCACGAAAGTTTGAAATTATTCTAAACCTTTAGAAATTCATAAAAACGTTAATACATTAAAAATATATTATTTTCTTTTATACACTTAATAATATTTTCAAATGAAATATTTTTGAAAAAAATTAATTCAGCCTACTTCATTATTAATAGTAAATTGGAATTTATATTGCAATTATATCATAAAATACACTCAGTAAATGTAGGCTGACTGACCGTCTTTACTCAGAACCATGTTTCATACACATAAATCTTATGTAATTTTGATTCTCGAGCCGACTGGCTTTGACGTAAAAAAAAATTTTGTACGGTATTAGCCTCTTGAGGTATTGCAATATGTGATTTATTCGTTGACAAGTAGGTATCACGAAAATATTAATAACAATAATAACTTAAATCATTGTAAATATAGTTACAGTTAGTAAACATTACAAAAAAATAATGAATACTTAAAGCAATTATACCATGAACCATATACATTAACAAATAATAAATTCTACTCACTATGTTTTAGGCTAATATGGAAAAAATATTAATTTAGCCAAGTTAAAAAAAAGTTTATCTACTTTTTTAATAAGCACGTGAACCATGTAATTAATATTTTGTGCCAATTGTAATAGGATTTTATCAAGAAACAGACAGAAATTGTAGTACTACTTTTTACTATTATTATAGATTATTTTTTATTTAAAACCGTGTATTCGGTAACTAATTCATTAAATCATTAAAATAGACATTTTCAAAAACATTTAAAATTTTGATTCGGTGTACTATTTTTGGATTAAGATAAGTTATTACGGCAATCAATTAGTTAAGTTAAAAAGTTTAAAAATAATTCAATGTTTAGCTTAAATCAAACCGTTTACTTGTCAATGTCTTTACTCTTACAGGTGTTTGATATTAATAGGTTGTCGTATTTAATCGCAATAATCTAGACGTGTAACGCGAACAAATTTTAAATAGTCTTAGTAACTTTGGTTTTATGATTGTCGCTAATACCAGGGATATACCTAATAACATTTAATTGAACCTATCGTTATGTTAACATTTTTTTTTTTTTTTTTATGGATAATATTATTCATTCACTTTTTTTTGTCGGGTGCACCACAACGTGTGTGCTTTTAAACGATATAATATTATTATCTACAACGCGTCGCCGTCGCTGCGTTGATGACGGTTGATACATAATGTTTAAGGGTGGTTTTATACTTACATAGGAGAGTTGTTTTCGACATTGTCCTGAATTAATGATGTATAATTCTCGGTCTTTAGCATTATCGACACTTGACTAGGCACCGAAACGTTGGTGTGCATTTCAAATGACAGCGAACACCCGTTGTTGTCGAACACACCGACGGTATAGTAAGGGCTCCTTATATAGATATGTGGTGTGTCCTCGTGACCGTAAATAAATAAAAAATTTCCTGCGAACAAAAAAGAGAGCGAACGATTAATAATATCAATGTAATAACAGTCGAATTCTACTGGTGTGACTTTTTTTTTTCAAACCAAAGCCGCGGGCTGGTTATTACTCGGAAAAAACGGTAATTGTTTTTCCAGGAAATATGAAAGTTTCAAAAGTTTCGTGTTTTGAATGATGTAAAATCATCAAAATCGTAAAACTTTCGGTCTACAGACATTTCAAACCGACATCGCAATAAATGTCTTTAAAAGAATATTTACTATTTTTGACACGTTTTCAGACCAAACTTATAATATTTTCAATACCTTTTCAGGCTTATTTTGAACACTGTCATAAACAATATATCCTAACGAATTTCATATACTTATATTATAAAAATCGGTGCTTTTACATAATTATACATTGAATTTTCAGTCATTTTTCATAATTAATAGCATTAGAATATTTGATCAATACAACTATTTATAACGATCACATATTTTATAGTACATTCAAATATAATTCTAGGATATTTTATTTTTATTATAATGTTTTCTATAACTACCAAAGTCATAAGGATTTATAATAATAGTTATTTGAAAATTGTACATTTTATTTATAACTAATATAAATGCAATTCTGTAATAATTTTTAATGAAGCTTAGTAATAAGTATTTTCATAGTTAATTTTTTTTTTTACGGATAGATTCCTTTGTATTGTTGGAACCTAAAAAACAAATACAAATGTTTTACAGTATCAAATTTTTATCTATCACTGATTTTACATCTAACATAATAATATCGTTTGTGAGCATCCCATCAATTGGAGATCAGTTTCCTATATGAATCAGAAATTGTATAAGATTTCAGACAATTTTTGGTGTATTAATAAGATGTGTTATCTAATAAATTTGTGATGTGTGTATACATTTGAATTTAACGGGATGATTAATGAACTGGTGCCTATTTTGTGTATGATTACAATTTTATAATATACATATAGCTTTCCCATTATTACTGCAATTGCGTGAAAAAAATAATTAAATATGTGCATAGGTTTGCACTCAAAATACACTTAATATGCAGTGTTATTTGCATTTTATTTCTTATTAAATATACATTTATATACGAATATTAATGTCATATTATATATATATATATATATGGCTATTTAAACATTTAAATTTTTCTTCTATTGCTTTATATTATTTTTGTAATTTTGTTACCTCAGGAATTCAATAATGAATGTTAAAGAGTTAAATATAGGCAATTTTCTAAAAATGTGCATACTTATCGTGTAAATATGATCGTTATAAATGATCATTAGTGTAACTGTGATAGTGTAAAAAAAATAGTGGTGTACTCATGCAAGTGCACACACACGCCAAAAACGTGCTACATGAATATTAATTGTTTTATGCTTTTTGTATAAAAATGTATTAATATTTTGAAACTATTGCATTAACTAATCTATTTATCAGATAAAATGTTTAAAAATGCATATTCATCATTCATCTTAGTTAAGTTAGTTCATATGTAACTAGAAAAACTCATATATGCTATCTAAAATCTAAATATAAATACACCTTTCATTTTCTGTTCCCAACACTGATTATACTTTATTAATTTTAAACAGATACACAAATCATTTCGGTGATAATATTACTTTTCAGTTTGTGATACTATGGTTAGGTAATGGAAAATGTTCGTTTAATCAATAATATAATATCATTCATTAATCTATAATATTTTGTATTAACTTAAAAATTGAAATGTGCGTCATCACTAAAAATTTGATAAAATGTTAAAAACAACTATGCCATGAAATTGTTTGGATTTGCGAAATATCATTAATGTTGTACCTGCGTATGACGCGTTGACAGTGCGGCATTTAAATAGGTAATATACGCAAATGCAACAAGTTCCGATCTCTGGTTATATGGCGTCAATGTCGTATTATGCTGACGACAATGTCGTGGTGACAAGACTGTCAATGTAAAGTGAAACGAACATAAATCTGAACGGGTCGTATTATGTAACAAGTGCAAAAAAATAAGAATAAGTTCTTGTTTCATCGTTGAGATGATCAGATTCTAGTGAAATTCACTTCCAATGTAATGTAATCATGGTTGGTAATCGATATCGGTACAACAACAAACGTATATAATACAATTGCAGTAAAATAAAAAGGCATAGAAAAGAGGGAAATAGTGGTAAAGAGCTAATTTCTGAAAAATAAAAGACTAAAAAGGTCAAAGAAGTGTGGCCTGAATAGGATACCAATTTGTGATAGAGTAAAATAAAAAGTAAAGAAAAAGGGGCCCGCATAGAGAGTATAAATTTATTCTGCTACAAAATATTATTAGTTGAATATATATAAAATTATTTATTGATGTTAAAATAATATATCCACTTAACTTACTTAGCTGTGGATTATATTTATATAAACCGTCTCTGGAATGGAGATGTCTATGATTGTAGTAGGTCGATGTGTGTTAAGACTATGCGATATTAATTTATAATGTCCTAATAAGTATAACTGGATATTCACATTAAAATGTATATTAGAGCACTATTTCTAATTATTTAACAGTACCTATATTGTAATGTTCGTAATAAGTAACCCGGATTTGATGATGAGGGATATTTTTGAGTCCCTGTTCATTATATTTTTAAAATATATTTAAGTGTGTCTTTGTGCAAGTTCCTCAAATACGAAGTTATTGTTTTATAAGTTCATATAAATATGTAACTATCTCACGCTGAGCCTAATTAGCTTGTCTTATTTCATATTAAGGATATATATTATGATGGTAGGGTGAAAGAATAACATAGGTGTTTTTTAATTATTTAAAATAAGATGAATATACCAATTTAACTTCGTACCTGGTGTCAATATTAATATGATGATTGAATTAAAACTGAGAGAAATAAAATATGTTAGTTTCGAAAGAAGTAAAGATAACATTTTTGTTGAGATTGACGTGGACGTTATGTACCGTATGGATTATGGTAAAAAGCAGCTTCCGCTGTATTGAGTGTGATGTCTTATTTAAACACGATGGTGTCCCCACCTGTTTCAGTCGCGTCACGTGAGAGTTGATTGTGTGTGTGTTGATTGTGTGTCATGACACGAGTGTGTCATGTAACCTGTTTACCTGCGTTATGAATATTGCAGTTATTTAGTGTGGTTTGTATTAAGGGCATATTTGTAATATTTCGCTAAACTTTGTCGTCATGTGTCGTTGTTGCTGTATTCCCCTTTTGTCGTGTGTGGTGACGTTGTTTGCATTATGGGAGTGAATGTCGTTCGTTGACCTCAGTTTAGTATGCGTGTGGAATGGGGATGATATTATTCAGGTGGTGTATATATTATGCATTATCCGTGTTGTAGTAAATGTGATGTTTAATATATTATTTTATAATTTGAGAGATATGTTGTATTGAGGAATTTAATATTTGACTTATGTACGTGTAATCCGTGTGGTTCGTGTATTGATACGTCATATTCGGCTGATGTTGCTTAGCCTTTTTTTACTAAGATTCTGTATGCCAAAAAAAGGGTATAATTTATACATCGAAGATTATTAGTGTGATCTTTTTATTTTTAATTTTTTATAAATGTACCAAGAAGTTAATTAGTTAGTAATATTTTATATTGTGTAAAATATTTTAAATGTGTTTGATTTTTCTACATTATTCGTGTATTACAATATATTTCCTCGAATGACTTAGTAAGCGTATAAAACCGATAAAATGCAAATGAATTAGCGGTTGTCCTCGCGAGGCCACTTAACACGGTAGAAAATGTGTGGTATTACAGGTACCGCGGTATACGCTGCTTCAGTAGGCACTCGTCACCGTTTTAGCGAGTAAGAGGGTCACTGTTTTGAGACACAGTGATCCCACTTAGTCATGTGGACTTTATCTATATGAAATTTTTGTTTATTGCACTATTAATAAATTATGAAACACGTAAATTTGTGCTTCGAACACGGAAGCCAGGCACAAGATCCAAGTGATCGGATTGTTTGATTTTTTGTGATTTCAACGATTGCGTTTGAAGTTGTCGTCGCATGATGGCTATTATTGTAAAACCTCCCCATAAGGAATCACTCGGTACTAACTGATTTTTCTATCATATAGATGTTTCCGTTATGGAGATATTTGACAGAGTATAGATTATACGGTACTGTTGTTATTTTCTATTGTAAGGTGATTTTAGGAGGTCTGTTATAAGAAGATTTCACTGTATATATTAATACTATTGTGCTTTGTTTAATTTTTATGTATATGTAACCGTCCAAATAAGTTTGGTATATGGCTTTAAATACGAAAATAAAGTTATTTTATATTTATAACGATATACTAATAATTATTATTATTTTACTTCCGGAAGTCGTGCGTTCATTTAAATGAATTCACTTGCGTTAATAGTAACACAAGTTTAAGTATAAAATGTAAATAATATCAGTGTGTGCAAAAAATATTAATTTATATAACTTTATTTATGATCAATGCGATTCTGCTCAGATGTCTGAAGAAAATAATTGGAATTATATTTCAAAATTCTATAAATGTATTTTTATTTATTAGCGATAAAGTACGTATATATTAACTAGTAATAACATACAATTTATAATTGGAATATATACAATTTCCAGTGTAGTTTATTTAGTTTACGCTTTTATAACGCTAACTCTTATAAAATTATTAAATCTACTGGGTGGTTTTAGTTGCATGATTTTATTGTCGAGGATATACATTGATATAAATAATATCAATCATATTATTACAAAAGGTAAAAATGGTGTTATGCTCCATGTTCATCGTGTTAATAAGTATCGCGCGGCATATAATATTGTAATGATTTATGACAATTTCACTTAAATTATATGTGTTGTACAATGTTACAAGACATAGGTAAATAAGTACATAACATATAATTACCTAACAGTTATTATACTTTAATTACATAAGTGTGACTTTCTTAATTCTAAAATTTTAAAAAACATTGTGTGTTTAAAATTAAAAATTAAAATTTATTAGAAATAAGTACACTTAATTACTATACTTGATGATCAAAAGGAAATAAATGACATGCAAAATTATTTGATTGCTATATATTTCATTCCTTGAATTTATTTGATTTAGTTTTAAATAATTAAAAAATATCATTTTTATTCGAACAGAATTAAATAGTGAGTGAGTATTGATATTTAAATAAATGTGAGAAATTTGATCGTTGCATAGTTTGTAGCTCTAGGAAAAACAAATTATCATATTATTTTATTAATAAACGTCACTTTAACTCTGAACTATTTTATAAGAACAACTCTACCCGATATAGAATCAATCCGATTTTATTTTAACATCAAGCACTATGATTTATGTATTGAAACTTTAGAAATTATAGTTTAGTACAAAATGAAATAATAAAATACAAAAGATTATTGAGTATTATTGAACGAGATTTAAACTGTAGACATTTTATATTATTGAGCTTATTTATCTGTTTTTTTTTTTTTTTTACTGAACATTATTATACTGTTGATGATATGGTTGTATTCTATGCCATTTGAAGTGCGTTTGGTATAAATACGTTAAAGCATTTAATTTATAATACTTATTACTACAATATAATAACTATGGTTTTTCATTTATTGTTTATAAACTACGTAATTTAATCCCTAGAATTTTACACCATGTGCAAAGTATATTTTGTTTACCTATTTCAAATTGCGAAAATTTGAAAAGCACGAAAACGGACTGATCAATTGAGTTAAATGCATTAAACGGATTAATAGAGATTACATAGTAACTTTTATTATCTATGGTTAAAGTGATTGATAGAATTTTTGAAGTACAATGATTTTTAGAAAATTAATTTTGTAAAGGTTTATAATATTATGATTAAAGGTGTAAGCGTAGTTTTTTTTTTTTTTTTACCGAAAATGGCAATTTTATTTAAATTTTCCATTCTATACCACCGAGAAAACTGCATTAGCATTAATAACTATTTCATTTTAATTTGTGTTGGCCTTATTTGATTTTCAAATTATATTATTGCTTTCAAAATCTAAAATAACATACCCATACATGCTTTAGTCCCTTGAATCACTTACACAGTATGTCTGAAAAATTCCCGTACCAAAGTTATTAAAACCACATATTTAAAAATAAACAAATTTATGTACATCAACCCTTTATAGTTCTTGTCTAGTTTTACACTCGTTACATCGTCGGTAAAGCTGTTCAAACGCTCTAGAGAACTCATTTTGCGGAATTGCCTTTAAGTACTTTGTACAACCTCTTTAAATTACAGGAATGTCGTCAAAAAAGTGACCTTTCATCTTCAATTTGAGCTTTGGAAATAAAAAATAATCTGCAGGAGCCAAATCTGGGATGAGAGGTAAAAACGTGTTAAATGTGTCACTGTGTGAGCTGAAGCATTGTCATGCAAAAGAGTCAATTGCTCGGAAAGCGGTATTCGGGTTAGATTCGACGAATACAATGCATCAGGTGCTTCATCACTTCTAAATAAAATTTAGCATTCACCATCTGTCCATTTGGAACAAATTCACAGCGAATCAGGTCCTTTGAAAATTCGAAAAATGCAATTATCATTTTTTTGATTTCTAATTTTTGCTGCCTCATTTTCGTTGGTCTTTGGGCCCCCAGACTTAACCATGCTGAAGATTGCTGTTTGGTTTGAGGGTCATACATGAAACACCAACTTTCATCACCCGTTACAATTGTTTTTAAAAAGTTTGGATCGCTGTCGGCAATTTCAATGAAATCTCGGCTGCAAGAAAGACGCGTTTGTTTTTGTTTATCGATCAAAAAACGTGGAACAAAACGTGAACAAATTTTTCGATGGTTCATTTTTTTTTGTTAAAATTGTACATACTGCATCTTTACCGATGTTAAGTTTTTCTGCTATGATTCGAAGGGTAAAATGAAGATGTTCGAGCAGCAGCGCACGCACTTTCGAAGCATTTTCATTTTGAACAGCTGTTGATGGCCTTCCACTTCGTTCGTCGTCATCCAAAGACTCGACTGTTTTTAAATCGCTTTCACCAAGTATACGTAGTAGTGCAAGATATAGCTTTATCACCAAATGCTTGCTGTATCATAGAATAAGATTCTGTAAACGATTTTTGATGTCGAACACAAAATTTATTTGCGCTTCTTTATTCCATGTGCAACAATGTACAAGGTACTACCAACACACCGTACAATTTCGAATATAACTTGAGACTGAAGTGAACAAACATGCCGTTATTTTGTACACATATTTGATAGATTTTATACTATATGATGCATTAGTTGTATGAGCGATAACACTATTTACATTCTCTAATTAAATTTAGTTTGGGAATTTTTCAGACATACTGTGTATGAAAAAATTACATATTGTGTAAAACAGTATTGAAAATTAATATAAATTATGAAAAAAAAAATGTAAATAATGTAAAAACAATAATTTGTCGTAATTATTTTTAAAAAATAATTATAATTGATGAAAAAAATAGTATGTGTAAAAATAATATTTATATTTATAAATTATAAGCTATCCCCTTGAAATATTATATTCATGAAATGTTCTATTAAATAATTGGCATAATTTGTTTATTCTTTCATTTGCATTAATGTATTTCTTCCGCATTTGAAGAGTTTCTACTCCAGTATAATATTGAATCGTCTTTAGTCGATTCAGCTTATGTTTATTTTCGAATGGCTCTTATAATTTTTAAAATATTTAAGTTATTAAATTTAAAAATATATGAATATTCATTCTGCAATTCGTTCACCAAATTGTTCATTAATCAACTGGAATATAATAATAATTATAAGAATGAATTTTATGCATTTGTATTTACATATTTTCTTATACTAATATTCGTATTTTGTAATGAAAAGGTCTGTGACTTATCAACCTAAAAGTATAAATTTTTATTACTGACGATTAACCATACGACCAATAGTGTGATTGTGCATAACGAACGTTTTTATACCTGTTAAGAGTTAACATATTTTATAGTATGATAACCAATAGGTTACCTATTTAAATTTGACTGTGATTTCATGTAAATCAATATTTTAAATAGGTATGTAAAAACCATGTTTTTTTTTTTGTTTATACTTATATAACAAAAAAATGATAAATATTTTGGGGGTATGAATTTCTTAAAACTTAGTTAAGAATTTTGTAGATGAATAATAATATATAATGAAAAAATAAAATATTTATTTACCAATTCGATAAAAACAATTAGTATTTAGTATTCTTATAATATAATTTTTAAATGAAAAAAAAAACCTAAATCAATGTAAACATTTCCAGGACCACGAGTATATATTTATTATAAATATTAAATTATTATTTATTATTATTATTGTATAAACATAATATTGATAGATTTAAATATTTTAAATATATGTATCCATTACTCAAAGTTTTACTATTGCTAATTTCTGATACTGGATTGATACTATAGATCGTTGGGAATATATATAGATTGAATTATAGTATTATTATGACAAATCGAACAAATTGAGATTAAACTTGAACTGAGAATGTGAATGAACCAATTATTGTCATTTTAATTAATGAACATAGCGTTCTTGACATTTTAACGAACACTTTTAATTAAAATTATTAAAAAGTAGGAATCGTGACAAAAATGGAAAAATTAAAAATACCATAAGAATCTGAACTTCTTTGAAAAATATATTATGGATATAATACAAATTCCAATTATAAATGAATATTTTACCGCAAAAAAGTTTCCATTTATTAAACCAGTGAATTGTATTGAAATTATTTTTTTCATGAATTAATCAGTGGCACGTATACGAGAGATTGACTACAACTCAAACATCTAAGGTACTAAATGGATTATTTATAAAAGCATTTTCATTAATCAATTATATATAATTTATTAAAAAACCGTTCTTAAGAATTGGTAGATTTTTAAATCTCTCAATTAAAATTAATAAATTATTATTCAATAGTAATAATTGAAAATCATAAATCGAAATTCATATAATTATCAAATATAACTTCAACTGTTATTTTTATTTTTTATTTATATTATTTCAACGCTTGGCGGCAATTTTACAAATATGGATGAACAATTTAGAAAAAAAATATCAATATATTTACATAAATGTAAAGGTAGTAGAGTACATATAATTATTGAAAATGATAACAATATACATATATTATATTTTAATAATATAATCAACATAAAATGTAAAAAAATATATTCAAATATATCTGCCATTATTGTATTTAAGTATAAAATGACTAGTAAACAAACAATTTTTTACGGATTTATATAAGTTTATTGATTATATGTATGCATTGTATCAGTTAAAATAATATTAACTTAGTAACTTCAATTAAAGTATATTATGTTTATTGATCTCATTGTATATTCTTGGTATTTTGGTGTTTATTTTTGTAGAAATATTATTGTAAGAAACACGCTTATCCCTTTAGTTCTAAAAGTTTGAAATCACGAATAAAATGCATTTGTCACTAATTTACCACCTGTTACCTGCCATCACTTAAAAAGTAATAATTGAACCATAAATGTATACCATTAACTATATCGTTTACATGCAATTTGTAATAAAATTATTTAGTTTTATAATAATATCGTGATTAAATTGTATTTTATTATAACATTTTTTAGTTAAAAATGCATAGGTTGGCTATCTATGATACAGAAAAATGTTCAGTCTTATTAGTTTTTCTTCGTGGTCTTCAATTATATTTCAGTGATCAGCATTATTGGACTTTGGCATTTAAAGTTCAGTTATAAATTGATTAGTAATAATAATCCTGGATCAAAAAAAAAAAAAAAACGAGCTAGTGTTAACATAATAATTTAATATCGTAGAAACAGCCGATAACTATAAGCACGTATACAGGATTTTATTTACTTGTTTTTTTTTTTTTTATGAGGGGGGATGAGGGATGGGTGGTTTGTACATTCAGATATGCGAGAAATGTTTAGTTCTATATAATAATCTTTAATATTTATTTTAAACAAGGTAAAATATAATATTTACCTATATAATATGGTATATTCCTAGTGTAACAATTGCTTAACGATTATTAAAATCATCATCAATACAATTTTATCACATATAAAAGCTTATTCATATATACTTATACCTACTACACAAGTATATAAATACAAATCGTTAAATTGAATAAAATGTGTATTGGAAGATATTCATTTTTTTCTGTTATTATAAAATACTTCATCGGTTTTTGGTAGAATAGGGGTGAAAAATAATGATGGACACTTAATTTAGAATACAATTCATAAAACGCAATGATTATTATACTTTCTGTAAGCACTTAATCATCTTTGTTCAATGTAAGAATTATGAACATTTTTACATATTAAACAGGAGAGGATAATATATATGTAAATGTGTATGTGTTATAATATAATATTTAATGTTTCTTTTGTGCAACGATAGCAATATTATACAATTAACTGAAAAACAAGAAAAAACTAAAAGGAACAACGAATATTCATTATATTAGTTTATGTATTTATAATATATATATATATATATATATATAAATTATTTTGATCTCAAAAAAATATTGTTAAAAACACTCGAAATATTGTATATAGTAATAATATAAAAATACAAACATTTAGAAAAATTATTATGGTAATAAAAACCATAGTAAAACAAATACATATATTTATATTATTTATTTTACTATATAAGATAAAAACTATCAATGTTAGCCAGCTAAATAAAAAAATTGTATACAATAAAATTTAAATAATGTATATTTTTTCATATCATATTTCATTGTTCACTTCTTATACTATATTGCCTATTCTTATTTTATTGGGCTTCAGCTTGAACGTTTATGAAATCCTTAGGACTGAAAAACGTTGAAAATTTTGAACAAAGTATAAACTTTGGTTTAAAAATTGGATGCTATGATGGAGTTTATTATATATATATATATATAATATATATTATATAGTATTATAGTATTTATAATATATTATATTCTGGCAATGCAGAAGAGAATAAAAACGAACAACGATCGTTAAAATGTATTGCATAGACTGATCTAGACATTGAAGATAAGTTAAGGTAACCGTTTGGTGGAAGTCGAAAATAATAATTTAACCTATATACAAACTAAGGTTGATAAAAACAAAACCAGACAGCGGTGATATCAGAAAAAAATATACTATGTCTAAGAAAAACTGAGCAGAAATAAAATCGCAAATCGTATGAGTAATTAGGTAGATGATTGAGACGCGTCATAAGGATAAGTACATAATTTAGTTGAAGTAACTTAAATATCTTCAAAACACTTGATAGGAATAATTAACGGAGAACGATTGATAAATATTAAAAGGAACCGTTACGGGATGATAAGTAAACGTGTATAGGAGTTAGTACACAGGCTATGCTTTGTAAATTGAAAATTGAAATGTTTAACTATGTTTGTTTTATATTTTGTTTTTCTTAATGTAGTTTTATTTATTGTAATTGATTTGAGACAAACGACATTTACCTACAAATTGCTATTAATATTCCAATTGTTTTAATAAAATCCTGATGTTTAAACCATTAAAATATATCATAAAAAATAGTTTGCAATTAAATTATCTTACAATTTGATTAAATGTCCCTCAAACAGGTTATTCACAATTGTATAATCATAAAAAAATATTTGGTATTTTCTCAAATATTTGTTAACTTGTCAAAAGTTATTGAATAATACTATAATTATTAACAGTAGGTACTTTATTATTATAAACAATGTTTTCTTATTATTTTTTTAAAATAAACAAAACGTTTCTTCCCTAATACAATTGACTCAGGTAACTCACCACACGCTTCCTGCAGTATTTATTGCTTACCTCGTAGTAACTCAGGTATCTAAAAAAATATACGTATTTTTGTATGCCTTCAACACAACTAATTTGATAACACGACGTCTTAGATAGGCAATTTAGGGGCATACTTGTCGTTTTTTATTTTTTTGGTCAGTGACATTAATATTATATTTATTAAATTATTATACTTTTCAATCATAATAATTCTTAATATTCTGATAACACGGTCAATACCATTTATTTGGCACCAAAAACTATTTTCACATCTTTAGTTACTCGTGTGATAGAATTTTTAGTGCCTTGATAATATAACGATTTATTTTACATAATTATGTGTAGACTGTAATAATTTTAATATCATGCAATGCAATTTTACAATAACAATTCAAGAGATATGGAATTTGTTACTGAACTAAAGCTACGTTGACATCATACAAATAATAATATTAATAATAATAATATTACCTACTCATATCGATAATATTGTTATTATAATCAAACGATACAACTCAAATAGTTATAGATAACTTTTAGTATCTCTCTGATAATTACTATTGTAATTTATTTCATTTTATAAGTTTTAAAATTAGGGTTATTAAAAATATAATTTCGTATGATTATAATAATATGTTTCGTGTATAATTAATATGCTCTTAGAACGTGCTTACGTTTACAATTTTTTGGAAGTCAACTTTGACGATCATTAAATATTTAATTGTTTAAATGCCAAAATATTGATAGAACATGTATCATTCTGAACGAAAGGAGAAAACTGATACAAAACTTGGTGTATTGACACTTTTTGGTGTAGTTAATAAATTACAAATATTATGTAAAGCAGCTCTATAGATTGCAAATGTATTTCCATTTGTGCTTTAAACGAATCGTTTGACGATTTCTCCTGCATTATTTCTCGCTTAAAAAACATACGTTAATCTTTCAGACCGTTCTCAAGACAGTTTTTTTAAGGTATGTATTTTTATTTTGTCGTGTTTAAACGACGGCACTATACATAATCTATCATTTCGTGTCGTTAAGCGGTGCAATGATAGAGAAATAGTTAAATGTTCAATTACTAGATTTTAAAAATATAAAATTTGACAAAATATATATTTTATAAAATATAGCTTGGATTGCGTGTTTCACCTATTTTCTGATTTTCAGAAATCTTATTTGTAGAACATAAACTCATATTCACGTTCATGTAATAATCACTTCTGATATTGAGTATACCACTCAGTTCTACGAATACTATAAAACCAATCTGTTAGATGCGTTCAATCCATAAAAACTATATCAATATATATTCGAAATTCAACAAACACACAATTAAACTGATGGCACAGTTCATACGCACTTTTCTACTGAACGGAATCTATTTTCTTCGCGTATCTCAGAAGAATAAATAATTTTTTATTTTTTTTTAACAATTTTTCTGTTCACACAACTCTTTCAATAATTGGTCTCCAACAAAATAAAATAAATTAATTACGAATTGTTTTTGCAATAATTAAACCAAACACGCATTGAATACATCAATAATTATTCAAAAATATTAAGACAAGATATTTTTTTTTCATAATGTGTATAATTCATATAGGACATATCTAATGTGCTTACCAGTTTTATATTATACCATATTGTTGTATGAAATCGTTTAGAATATAATAACAGATCTATATATTCGATGTGGATTATTATATCCAACTTTTTAATAATCGAAATAAAATCTTTCATTTACACGTTTATTTTTTCAGTTCAGAGCTTATTATGACTGTTAGATCATGAACCTAATCACAAAATGAGCAAAAAATTGTTCTCAAAACTATTAGCTATAAACATGATTATAAAATACTAATATTGCTGTATATTCGTTTCTATAAAATATATAATAACATATAATACATAACAGGCAATTTTAGAATTAACTTCGTCATCTACCGATGTAATCAGATTTCAAAAATATTTATCCCGAAAATATTTTTTTTCAATAATTTAAATGGTAAACTAAATCAACAAAAAATTGTTTTCGTCGCAGACATTAAAACAACAATCGTGATTTACTTTTATGGTATACTACAGCTTGACGAAATTAACACGGGAATATAATACCTATCATAATATCGATATCATACTATTTACATAACCTAGCTAAACCTATGCTAATACGGCACTCAGAGCATATTATATCTAAGATATTGTACATTTTACAAACCACTGTGATAGAATATTATTTACAAAAAAAAAAAAAAAAAAAAAAA